>JAABKM020244563.1:0-20822 GCA_016277805.2 Papilio aristodemus | reverse complement strand
AGAGCGCACTCCAGTGGCAAATCCTCGGCGCGTTGAGAGCTGCGCCAACACGTCGGCAGCGCCGCCAACGCGCCTTCCATGAATATCCGCAATACCAGGGGAACCGCAGATGTGTTGTCATCCTTTATGTTTTTTGTATGCTTTTGAATTTTCGTCATATCAATACTTACATCGTACAGCTTAGCCAGATAGTTGGAGGAGGCTATCAGGAAGGATTGATTCACGCCCGGGTGGTCCAAGTCGTGTGCAATCGCCGCCAAGAGGCAAGCCAGTAGCTCCTGCGGCTCCATGTATGGCAGGATCTATAGACAAACAGCAGATAAATATTAGAAAAGAATAATTTTTTACTAAGTAAATAAATATTAAACATTTGAGAGTATCTATAACAGAAGAGAATATATGTGTAGATGTATGTTTGAATGTGTATATAAAAAGCGAAGAATGTTATAATTCGTGCTTGTCCCTCTGACTTACAGACATCAGGACTAACTTTTATTTCTTTCAAAGAGTATTAGATTTTTGATGTCAATAATAGTACTCCAAAACACAATAGTAAGTGATAGAATGAGAAGACAAACATTGCTCATTCCATTTTCAGGTTCAGATTTTCCCTCATTTTTCGCCAAAACAGCCAATTATCATTTTGCATACAACTCGCACTACAGACAAAATGTAGAAGTTTCCTTAATTCTAGTTAAGCTTGTTTTAATTTATTCATCAAGTTGGCTCATTCAAGCGATTTATATTATCTATGAGTAACTCTATTGACCAGATTGCCGACTTAGGTACTAAACTAAAAGGCGATATTATAATGTTTCACACGGGTGAAATCAAAATAAAACTAAAAAATAAAAGTGACTTAATTATTTTGGATAATGTCATCGTTCGTAGTAGCGTAGCTTAGCTGATTGGCGGTGTAAGCTTCGACCGTAGGTAAACCACGCAGATGCTGTTTCTTATGCTTAATTATGAATGATCGGTTTAGTGGAAGTTAACCTCGTGCGTTCGTGGAGAGATGGTTTTTTTTTGCTGTTACACATCCAAGTCATGATATAATATATAAAATAAAAACAGTTTTCATAAATTTTCCAAAACTTTATAAAGGAAAAACAAAAATGGAAAAATATATAAAATTTCCGATCACAAGTTACGTTTGTAGTATTAAAAAATTTATAGAATAAGTATTGTAAAAACAGTCCAAAGATTAAGTCCTTAGGTTCTGTCTCTATTATTAATGTTACTAATAGTTACACCGCGATTGTGAAAGGAAACAATAAGTGTAATCCCCAACATTGAAAAAATCTTAAACGAAGCCTGTTTTTTTTTATGTAAGCTTACATAAAGTTAGTCATTCTTGCGATATCATAGTAGATGAAAATTTCAAAGCAATTTATAAATTACGGATAATTTGCATTTCAACCGCAAATTTATGCAGCAAAAGCTTTCAGCACTCTACTTTGTGCTAAAGAGAACTTAAATATTGCAGAGTCTGAAGTTATTCCGTTAATACTAACGATGTATGTAATATCAAATTTTGGTAAATTGTCATATTTATCTTATATTTTCTAGGATTCTTTACACCTAAAAATATTAATTCTCTTGTATTCTTCAATCCTAATAGGTAATTACAGGTTTTAGAAATCAAGGCATCGATAACTCAATTGATTTTTATAATTACAAAAAAAAAATGACACAAAAAAAGTAATTTCTTCTAAAAATGCAAGTGATGATACAGGGCATGAAGGCGATTTGATTCATTCAATAAGCTACTTATAAAAATAAAAATCACACTTTCAATTCAGTTTTGGTACTAATTTGTGTCTGATATGTCGGTTAGTAAGACGTTACTAAGATATATAGTATATGCTGAAAATAAATATTCAGTATACTCTATGTGATGCCTGTTTAGTTACTGTTTAACTTAATATTGGAAACTCAGTAGAAATTGGAAAATCGCCAAGGGGCCGTATGTTGCGGTATGTCCTCACCATTTCATTGTACGTATTAAAATTAATCACAGTCCAGTAATTATTCCAAATGTTAGAGTGATTTGTGGTTCCCGAAAACGTAGTCGAATCAGAGCAGAAGTCCATTAATTAATTTCGATTAATCATGGGTATTACATTTGTAGTTAGATATTATGCGTTAGGATGTTCACAATGGCACACTGAAGGGCGTCCTTTGTGAGAAGGACTTACTAACGACATATTTGTTAAATATGTATTACAAAAAAGTTTAATCACAAATTATAAATAAATAATGAGTTTAATCGCTCGTTTGTTTTATTAAATTAAGGTTATCGGTCGCTCGATGGTGAAGTTAGGTTAGGTTATAAAAATTGATGTCAGAATTGTAAAGGCCTAGTAGGCCTCAACGAATTTATTGGGAAATATAGTGACTGTTTTTTATATTTCAATTCAAACATAATATAAATAAATTAAACTAGTTTATGTAGGTCTAGGATAAAGTCTACTGAAAATGATTATCAGTGACTCGAAACTTAAAATTTTCGTCTCGCTGATCTGTATAGAATTATACCGTATCTAAATTATGTTTAACTTAGTAAACATATTAAACAATTTATCTTACGACAGCAATATTTATCATTTTTAACGTAAATAAAGGCTTTAATAATATAATAAAGATAGAATATTTGTTTATTTGTTCCGAGAAAACTAAGAAACTAGTGAGTGGATCTAAAAATATCTTTTATCAAAAGAAAGCAAGCGAGCAACAAGCGATATATTCGTGTTACTATCTAGTCTCGTAACGCCAATGCGAATGGTGAATAATCTATAATATTGCTATAAGTTAGTACAGTATTTAATAATTAAAAAAATTATTTATTTGTTATTTAAAACGTTGCTTTACATTTGTTTTATTTTAAATGTTTAGTATTCGAGGGAACATAAATATTATATCATGTATATTGTGAAGATTAGTTTGAGCAGAGTACAAAGGGAATCACAAAGCGACGTCAGTATGTGACGCGGACTTGTTACTTGTCCAGCAACCGCGATACATAACAAATTTTGTTTTATTTAGAATATTTGAATCTAAATCTAGCGTTCGTAGTGATGTTCCACAAACGATTCAAATCTTGAACTTGTCAGTAATTTATCCATAAATGTTGAAGAGGAAGAAAAAGAAGGAAGTAGAGGACTTTTGGAAGTTTAAAAAGTAATAGAAGAGGACAGGTTCAAATGGCAGTAAAAATATATAAAATAAAAAAATGTGTTCTGCTTTTGTTCTTCAATAACCAATTAGAGTTGTTATCGTCGCTGCAGTACACCTCTTTAATTTAAATCTACAAAAATCTATAATTGTCTTATTTACTTATGTTTATTACTTACTTCATAAAAGTTAAACACATTTATCAAAAACAAAACATTTATCAAATTTTACTACTTTTAAATATAGTCTTTTTATAGAGAAGAAGGAATGGAGTAAAAAGACTTTTTAAGTAAGAAGTCTGACTCCTTCTAATCTCTTTTTAAGTTTATTTAATACAAAATGAGAGTTTTTCATCAATTTAATTATGTTATTATGTTTTTACCTCAATCATGGCGATCGACTTGTAATAAAAAAAACCATTTGATTAATAGACCTTAGATATTAGAAAGCATTCTATCGTATATGGCAAATAATTACAAATTTGCCAATGAGCTAGTTGACGCCGATAGAGGAGAAGCGATAGTTGACGATCGTTGTGCCGCACTGTCGGCGGTCGCCATTTAATTTGATATAATTGAATCCAGCAGTCGTATTGACGACAGAAGCGCGCCACGTTCCCCGGATGAGGCTAACAACAGATCGATCAAACTAATTGAGCCCCGAACGCGGAGCGACGTTCTCGACCGAAAAAAAGTTTCCGATGATACTTTATTAAAAAGTAATTAGTTCGATTTAACTCCATATATACCAACTCCGAATTGGTACAATATAATTGCACAGATATTTGATATTGAATCGCTCGTTAAAGTATAAACACAACATAATCGTAACAATATAATTCGTTTTATGGAAATGAATAGATAAGAATAAAACTTATATTACTACGTCACAACAGTGAATATTTATGTAAGAACAGTACAAAATCATCTCTACATTTACCCCCTCCCCCTACACCGACACACGTATACATTTTAAAAAATCATAAAAAATACGTCTATGATCACTAAGCTTTTATAAATTAATCAATAGACAACAGTTTAAACTCAGTGTTATTGTTATCGACACTTAAAAGGTAATTATATATAATGATGGGAAGGAATTGGCTCCTGAAATACAGGGAGACCTAGTTTGGGAGCCAAGGCTCTAAAAAAAATATATGTTATGAGTGTACAATAAACAAAATTTATTATAATTGAAAATTATGCATATAATTTTTTTAGCTTTATAGTAAAAGGGATGAGTAAGCCTGTTGTAAGAAATGTGATTTAGATTTTAACTAATATTTTTTTTATCTTTGACTTAAAAAATTAAGACATAAACAATATATCGTCGACTTTATTTTAAAACAGACAAGATTTATATATCTTGTTATAACCTTTTCTATTAATGTAAAAGTACTGTATCTGTAGGATACATTTGTTAATGTGAAACGTAGTGCTGTTGGATTTAAGTATTGTGAGAAAGATATCCTTTTAAACTTTGCTTCCTTTGCTCGATGCATTTTTCTTATTAAAATTTAATTTTTTGTCCATACATAACTTTTATTTGATTCGATTTGATTAGCTTACGTCTTAATAACTCTAAACAGTTTTTCTAAACGAATAAGTTTTCTTTCTTTTGTACTAAAAGGTTAGAGCGTAAACATTTAGCGAGCAATGACGTTACTACGTAACTGCTAAATTGTCCGTAGATGTAGTATACGTTTTAGAATTTTATATTAAAGATATTATTTTAAATTATTCTTTTGTAAATGAGTTGTAATAATAAAGCAGATATTATGATACAGAAGAGGTTCGGACACATTAGAGATTTTAATATATTAGTCGCGAAGGAAGACTGCGCATCTAATTATCTGTCATATGAAATTATATCGTGAGAAATTCTAACAGCATTTCACTAATTGGAATGTAAAAAACATAATACAAAAAATTTACCACTGTAAATTTTAACTAAGGTAAGTGACGGGCGCTACAAAGGGACTGACAGTTAGGGTTGTCAAACATCTGAATGATGTGGTTGGGGGCGATCGAATACCTAGTTTATTTTTGCAAATCAAAATGTTATCCTTAAGTAACAAAGATTAAATAATTTAAAAACCTCTAAACCGATTCCCTCATTTTCAAAAGGTGTAACTATGAATTCATATTAAAAAGTAAACAAAGTCGCAAAATCAGTTTCACTACAAAAATTCGGTACCGAAACAGTACGTGCATCGTACTGTTTCAGTGCCGAGAGGTAATAACTTTTTGAGTAACGTAATCAAGTTTTAGTTCAAAATCTTTTACACGGCGCGGACGTTTCGCTACAGTAAATTGGTAAAGGCAAGATAGTATAACGAACTTTGTTTTACGTCTATTTTCATGGAGTTCAAATTTTAATTAACTGTAGTTAAATATAATATTTGTTTATAAAATACCTAATTATAATCCCATATGAAGTTGAGAGAAAAAAGGCTTTCAGGTGAAAATATGTTTCTTAGTACATCTGGTCAGCAATGGTCTGCCATATTTGTCAAACTCTAATGAAATAATATATAAACTGCTTAAAGAGAATGAGGCTGTAGTTTTCATCGTAGGATCGAGAATGCAGTGATGGTAGAATTCAAGTGGGTGTATTTGAAAGAAGTTATTTCATAACGAAATACCTTAGCTGTTCAAAGTTATAGAGCAATAGAACGATATTAACCCGATGCGTCTGTGGTACTTTCATTGTTTGTAATGAAATAACGGCGCAATATGAGGCATTTCTTCAACCGTTATGAGAAATAGAGTAAAGGAGTTATTGTCAAGAAATCTGCATGCTCATGTTTATTGAAATATTTATATTATATAAAATACAATTTTATTGTCATACATAATATATAAAAAAAATCGATGATTAATAAGTTTATATTATTGGGCAGTAATTTAAAAACGGACAAAGTGATACTGGATCGCTACAGCACCCACTAGGGGGCGGTAGCGCTCATTTTGGGAATCACTGGGTTTTAGGAATAAATGATATTTTATATTTTTAGTGGCTTCCCGACAAAAAATAATTGCATTCATTTATGCGAGAAATTCCTCACTCTCATTCTCCATAATACAGATATTTCGTTAAAAATGCTTAAAGCGGTCCTTTTCTATGAATCACCGTATATCCGATGTTTTAAATAGCATGTTGTAAGTTTCATGCCTCTTGGATGTCTTACAGCCTGAATCGCGACTCAGTTGCTTCGAAACAATCATACGGACGCATGTATATATTTTAAAAGATTTTTACAGTGCGTTTAATTGTTTTAATTTATAGTATTATATTCACTTATATAAGTCTAATTCTAATATTTAAATTATCTTTTAATTAAATTTTATTAAAATCGTATCGCCACCTTTGACAAGCAGAACGGAACTCATTCACTAATTCAGTATTACATACATATATTCGCGTGGACTAATTTTAACTTTTACAGAAAAATCGAGTCCAAGAATACTATTTAGACGCCCATTCTTATGATATTCTAGCCGTATGATATTTAATTTTTATTTTGTAGCTACCATATAAATTTTCAATGTAGTAACATCGAACAAATCCAGAATATTCCTAATAATAGATGGGCTTAATTTATGAAGTACAAATAATCTTAAAAATATTTTCATGAAGAAGCGGTATTTAATTTTTATTAACAATGGGCCGAGCTTATTTCAGGGTTGCCCTATATTTCATCGTAATATCCTATTTTATTTTCAGAATAGATGGGTATTTAGAATTTAAACATCGATAAAATATAGTGTTAATTCACATAAATTTAAAGTACCATGTATAATTTGAAATGAATTCATTATACATTTTGGGCGATATAGCAAAAAGACGGCGCTTTGAAAATTTGTGTAAACGAACAAGACGCCGACATACATATATATTTGAAGACCATGTTTAAATATAATAAATATATAAATAAATATGCGCTCATGCTCATAACCGAGTGGGGCAGGCAGATAATGGATATCCATTTGGTACGATCTTGGCCCTGTCATACATCGATGCATACATTGAAGTTGATTACTGGTACTTCTTACATCGCCTATCTCTATAATGTTACAAATCTGATCGATGTAAGTCCTGCAGGGACGTCTCCTACCGACACAGCTTCTCACTTTAGCAACATAACGTCATTTAAACATATAATTTGATAAATAGCAGTTTGGGAAATTGATCAAATATACAGGAATATTCACAAATTTGGTAAGATAAGGAGGAAAAAATGTTTGATTTCCCCTTTTTTCTTTTTTACTAACAAAATGTTGACATTTAAAATAAAAAAATAACAACGTTACGGAGGGTGATTCGAAAGGAAGGTAAATATAATTATTATGTATGAAATCTAATATCACCTTTGTAATAAATCCATTCAAAGTCGGCGCCCGTCGCTGGTTTTTTCATAATAAATAAACTCTAAAATAATTAAGCATTTAAATGTACCTGTTTTTGCTGCAAGAAGCAATGCAACGCTTGAGTGACGTCAGCGGCGTGCACGGCGTTGTGATAAGGGTTGCTGCTGTGATAGCCCTCCTCGATCAGGGTGAACAGCTTCCACAGTTTGACCACGTCCAGTTTGTAGTGCGATATCAACCCGTACGTTTCGAACAGGTGAAAGCACAGCACCGGAAGGCTCCTCCCTGGGATGTGAATACATCATGCAATTTCACGAAAAATGATAGTTAATTATAAACAGTTGGAATATACATAAAGGTCAATACTACACATTTTTATTACTGAAAATTTACTGAAATATCATGCATAATAACATGTGTTATAGAAAAACCCAACAATTGCTTTAAATTCCAGGTAAGTAAAATTACACCAATCGGAGCTGTATAGAGAGGAAAATGTTGACAGTAATATTTCAAACAGCTCACTGTTGATTACACTAACTTTTGTTACGAGTCACCTCGACCAGCAAGAGAATCCAGAAGAGTTTTTGGAAATCCTTAGTATACCATGTACTTGCGGCGATCAGCGCAACCGGCTGCAAGTTCTTTGTTAAATATAAATTAGCGTTATTTCTCTTTCTTAATTTATTTACTTCTTTCTTTAACATGTTTTGCTATTATGTGTGTACCGATGTCTTTTGAGCCTGGTGTTTAAGGAGTTTCAATAAGATGATAAAATGATAATTTCTGACTAGGATCATTATTTATCGTAGGATTTAGGCAAACTCAAATAAATCACAAAACGCAACAAAAGCGCATGTATTGCGTGTTTGTTTTCGTTACAAATTAATAAAACGTGTTAGCATTTTGTGTTTCAATTTTCAATATTGTAACATTTTTGACTATCTATGTGCATTCAGTAATAACCGATAGAAGCTCCCGAACAATAAATGTTGAATTGAAAACAAAAAGTATCAAAGTAGAAAACAATAAGATCGTCAACGATGAAAATAAATAAAACATTAATAATCTTAACATGTGAACAAATATTACCGTAAAACAAAACATAAAATAATCATGAGTGAAAATAACCTTTTTAGTTAGCCGATAACAAAAAAAATTAAGAGGGTAGGGGGGGGGGGGCGACCGAAAGCGTCCACCCAACGGGAGGAAAAGGAGGCCGAGGGCTCTTCGCACCTGAATTTTAACTGAACATTATTAAGGCCATTTAGTTCGGTCCATTGACGTTCATATATAATTAGACTGGATGTTTTGCGTTACTTCAGTCCATGTCATTACTTTTTTTTTCAATTTTGAAATAATTTTTTTAAGTACTAAATATAAATGTATGTCAATCACTTCTATAAGCTTCAATAAATAAATAATAGAGTTTGCGTAAGATTTCTAATGAGGAAGTAAAAACAATATTTGTTAGCTTTCATCTTCTGGTGATTTTTTTACCACAAAAATATCTCGAAAGTTACCTAATATAATTATTTGAGTAATGAATCGCGATGGAATTATTAATATGTTATTATTCTCCGTTTTAATTTTCGCTTTAAGTACAATTCAAAAGTTTTTTCGATAGAAAGTGTTTTTGTTTAATGGAATTTGTTTTTCGTTGATAACAAAACTTTTAATTTATGTTGGTGTAAATGATAAAGAAGCTTGTTTGTATGTATGTTTTTCTAAGGCAAGAAAGAACTTTAGAAAATGTCCGACTTTTCTAAACCTCCTTTATTATTGTGGCCGGATTGGGAGGCCACTGAATTCTTAGGTGGCTTCGGAGAGGGCTCCATGAAGAGACTAGGCTCAAGGGCTTCGAGTGGGGACCTCGGCTTGGGCTGTCACTCGTTACGCGTCTAGCATTCCCGTTTGTTAGCTATAATCGGGTTACAAGAATTTTTACGTCTAACATGACTATCACTTCGTAGTGCGTTAGCGCTGGAAGAAGAAGTGGCAGAAGAAACTCCAGTAACGCTTCTATCATTGTTAGGGGAGAATACCCTGTTAGCTATGTGGCCATATCGCTAGTGTCAAGCCCATTCTCACCGGCAATGTCGGTGTGTGATCTGGCTGCGAAGCTGTTTTATCCTAGCCTGTGGGACGGTTATTTATATTAATAGAGCTAGCTCTACACAGCTAGTGTAAAGAGTGTAAAGAGACACCTCGGCACGAACAAGGTGCGCTTGAGAGCACACTTAACTATGGAAATAAGCTTTAGTTGATAAACTAAGCTTCGTTAAAGAATAACTTTTTCTATCATAATTTGAGGTGATAAAATCGATAATTAAATGGAGCGTAAGCACGTTACTCCAACCTATTGTTGATCGGCCGGCGCCCGTTTTTCACGCACCGTACAGATGCCTCCAAAAATGTAAATCCGTTCCATCAACAACATTGTAATGCAAAATCTCGACCGTGTATTGAATGCCCCGTTTAATGTTTGTGTTCTTTATATAGACAAAACGTTTATTTTTTCCATGTTTATGGAAACGGTTTAAGTAGTGTATCACTGATCGATTGTGTACTTCATCAGATCGACTTAGGTGTATTATAAATTATTAGCAAATTTTATAGTGAACGTATCATAACCAATTTAACTCGTTGGACACTACAAACCTACTATATATGTTTTCAAGTTGTAGAATTTTACATTTTATACGATGATTTGCGATAAACGTAGAATAGGGAAGTAGGGCGGCATATTGATACAAATTGTTTTAAATCGTACAATCCTCAGATCAGAGAGACATTTAATGTATAAAATAAAAATTGTATTTTTTTAAATTAATAATTTGATAAATAACTTAATATTTAATTAATAATTATACACCGAAAAAGCCTTCCTCGTAATATCGAATATCGACCGACAGTTCAATTAAACGCTTGCAAGGTTGTTTTTCAAAATTCAGTTCCCCTTCTCTGGATAAGGATTAATTTTCTATCGTGTCTGCACTGCAACCTAATGACTACGGTGAAAAGACAGCGATTGCAATCCACTTTAAAGTTCAATTTTTTTTCTTAATAAAAAGCGCACATTGTGTTTTGTTCCGAATACTATAAAAATAGTTTCAATTTTAGTTCACATTTGCGGACATTAAATTTATAGCCAATTTTTTTTATTACAATTCAAATACTGTGGCAAAAAAAATTTGTTTCGTTTATCTTAAACAATAAAGAGGAAGGACGAAACTTAGGAAGGATATAACTATATAAATTTCTTTGTGATATTCTTATGCGACCATTACAGTGTCCGATGCAGGCAGGAAGGCTAATTTGGGAATTATTTCAGAGCGCAGATTCCATTAGCGTAGACAATGGACAAACATAATAGTTTATGTTCGCTTCAAATTAGTCCTCCGTCTAGATTTTACAAAAGCCTTTGTAACAAAGATTTTGAGTTATATAATTATGTAAGAAAAGCAGCCTTTGTATTACTTATTTATAAAATAATCATCAAGTTCCTATTGTTTATAAAAGATACAGTTTTATTTCGTATTAAATCATAAAAATAAAACTCACGCCGGCGCGTACCACCGGTGACCCGCACTATTATGAATTTCATACCTATGAAGCTTCGAAAGTTTGATTACTTACACGTATTTGGTAAAAGGGATCAAGAATTAATGTCGCTGTTGAGTTTCAAAGCGATATTAGCAATTAACTTTTAAGGTATTAAATAGTCATAATCTTGTTAAACGTGGCATTTGATTGTGAGAAGAGACAATAACGCAACTATAACGCGTGTCAGACAGGGCGAGGTTCTTGTGTCTCAATTGAAATGGCAAAGGTGTAACGTGATAAGCACGCATGCCAATTGTAAACCTCTAACTTAATATTCGACATTATGACAACACTTATAACTGTTAAAAAGTAGTGATGATTTATTTATTTAAAAACGTAACGATTAGACAAAAAAGAAAGATACGATCAAAACCACATCCAATATTCCGATATTATCTGGCATGTAATACAATTCAAATTTGTCGAATGAAAACAGAAATTAACAAAAATAAATAACATGTATAACTTAGGCATCTAACTATTAAACCTAGGTATTGTTATTTGTTGCAAAGATAATGTTTTTATCAATAAAAACGCACAGTAAATCGCGACTTTTTTTTATCAAAGTTCCAGCATGGAATGTTAATCCAGTATTTTAATATACTCGCTTTTATGCACATCACTTATTATAGGAAATACTCGTATACGAGTATTTATTATAATACTTATAAGGTATAATTGAACCTACATTGTATGTTTAGATCGCTTTTTGGACGATTATAAAAAAAACCTACAACAAATTATTTATCATATATCGCGGCATGTTTAATAAATGATTAACTTATAAAATGTAACTAGACAGATAATTAAAACTTAAGCGCAAAAAGTACACAAGTGGATGACGTGTGCAAAATTTTTATCGAATAATTACATATTTTTCAGAGATCCGGAAGAATAGAAGAGATTTTAATAGCTGAAGATAAAATAGACCACGGATCTTGCGGATTTTTATTATTTCATTAATCCATGAGTAATTGATGAATTTATAAAAATCCGTATAACGGAACAAATCCAGGTCACGTAACCAATAAAATTAAAAGTAAAAAGAAAAAACTAATAAAAATAAAAGAAATGAAACGCGTAAAGTTAGTTTAATTTTAATGTTTAATGCAACGAAACCTGATCTATGATTTTATTTGAAATATAATATCGTATCGTGGCAAAACAGATATCTTTTGGATTATAGGCGAACGCTACCAAGTTTAATGGAAAATATTTTCCTTTATAGTGTATTGTTAAAATGCAAAATAATACTTAAAATCTTCGTTTTGTATTGTGTTTTTTGAAAATACGAGGCCATGGTTTACAAGCTTCATTCTTTCTAAGCCGTCTAGACTGCCGGGGTTACACGTGTTGCCACAAATGCCGTTTTGTATCGAGTTTGTATTGTAATATTGTTACATTCAGATTATAATTTTTAAAGTATAATTCGCACTGTAAAGTGTACAATGATATTTACTTGTATTTGAAACATAAAGAATTCAAAATAAGTTTCAACAAATATTACAACCTTAAATTGCCTCTCACATTGTTTGTAACAAAACCGCCTTTTTGTTTATTAATCTCAATAAATTTAAACGAGTAATGCTTAAACGTAAATACACAATTTTATAGGTTAGTAATGAATTCTGATATTAACGCAACCACGACATATTAGAAAATGAAGTAATTTTAAAATAAAATTTAATTATAGAAGATGGCTGGGTGTTGCCACCATTTTGTGATCCTGAATAATGAAATAAAATCCCAAAAGAAGCACTAAAATGCGAGGATAGTGCCAACTCATTCAGCATTGATAGAACCTAAAATACTGATTGAAAATCAGGAGCTACTTCACCAGCAACTTTGACAGCGGTACGTCAGACTCCTCCCCCCCCTCCCCCGTGGATATGAGTGCCCTAAATTGCTCGAAACGTCAGTAATTACAAGTAAAAATAAACGGCATGAAATCCATAAAACATAATTATTTATTTTTTAGAAAAAACAAAAGATATACAAAAAAGAAAAGTTTTTTAGAACACATTCCTAGATCCGTTGGTGATAAATCAATGTAAAATATTAATGGAATCTAAAATTTGTGTGACATATCGGGTGTCATTATTCTAAATCTATTACGTCTTCCAAAAATCATGACAAATGACAACGCGAAGCGAATTCCCAGGAAGAATTCCAAAGGTCTATTTGCACAGATAAAGTAATTTGGAGGACATGGATTTCGCCTTTAGATATTAACTTTAAACTACAAAACCAAAAAACTCTTTAAGCTGTAATCTATTATAAAAATATAAATTGGCGTGAGCTCGTTACAATGTTAAACTCCGCAATATATAATGCAGAGCTGAAACAGCGAATTAATTGTAGAGACGATCGAAGTACAGCTGTTGAATCCATTGAAGCGTAAGGATATGAATTATTCGAGCTATGAAATAGGGTGATTCAACTAGTCTACGTCCTGTATTTTCTTTCTATATTCTGAAAAGACAATCACATTCATAACGTAAAAGTTACTTCGAATTAAAAAAAATATCAAAAGTTTTATTTATACTCCAGTCAAAAGATTAATCTAATTACATAAAAATGAATGTGTCTGTCTGTCTGTACTGGATAGATTATAAACTATACATCCAATCGCCGTGAAAATTTTGGAAATTATTAGGTATTTCCCGGGAAGGCTTTTGATTTTTTTATGTTATACTGGCTTTTTGTTCAAACACATGTGAACGGGTACAGGTAGTATGTATTAATGACAATGAGTCATATAAATACTACTGAATTTCAACGATTGACTTGAAAGTTCAATACTTTATAATACTGAATTTGCATATTATAAACTGTCATCAAATTCAGATTTGATTGTATCATCTCGTCATAAAATAATTTGTTAAAAATATAAACATCAAATAAAACAAAGAGTTAATTCTCGTCATAATGTATAGTACCTTCCTCTATGTTTAAATTTAGTTAACATACTTAAAAAAATAATACCGTGCGTAGCTTACAGATGACAGAGACCGTAAGCTAACCTGGGCTCAAAGCGACCTTCCGTCAAGTTTACATAATTAACTTCTACCACGAATTCATATTGCGACGTTAAGTCTAACTGAAAGTAATTTAAACGCAGTAGTTGAGATTGTAGTCAAGTCAATCGGAAAACTAGTTAACACACAATTCCAAAGCAAAGACGAACTCCCGAGGTGGGTTGACACCTCAAACTTTCCCGATGATATGTAGCTGATGCACGGTTTAAAGCCCCCAGTGGACGCAGTTTCCTCTTACATTAACTGTTACGCTGAATTGTCTATTCCCTGACGTTACTACGTTTAAAAATTCGTTATAAATGGTATCAGCATCTCTATTCAACAGTAAAAGGTTAGAGTAGAAATGGAAGCAAAAAAATAAATAATTGAATAAATTAAATTGATTTTTTCAATAAATAATAAAAAAATGTTAATTTTCCAAAGAACAAATTGGAACAGAAGCGAAAGATATTGACTTAAATAAAAAAGGACAATTGTATTCACAGATATACTTTTTCACGCAGTTTTGGGACATGACTGCTTATTTTTTAGTTAAGGCAATAGTTTTGCGCTTACGTTATAAAAATATATTTAACATATATTATTGGCGTCAGAATCAAAGAGCGATTCGCATCTCCGCTGTCCGAACACATGTGGCCTAAAGACAATAAGCGGACGCATATTTGTAATTCCTGAGTAAGAATACGTAAGGGAAGGGACCAAGATAGTGAGAGACCAAGAGGGTAAGTGCAATTCGTGGCCCTCCCTTGAACTGGTGCACCGGTTAAACGATTGGCAGTTGACCCAAGCAGCAATAGGTTTCTACTACTATCCTATCTAGTGGTGCGCCGACAAAACAGTTTATTCTATTGAGTAGGTAGAGTAATTTATTACAAAGTAATCAAGCCCATCAGATTATATCTAAACGTCGTTGGATTTCGATTAGATTATACTCGAACTGCAATTGATAAATTAATTTGTGACAATTGCATCCTGGCGCATCTATGATTGATCGCCAGTCGTGCATTCCATATCTAAGATCGCGCTATGATGTGATTCTAATTTAATTACACATCAATTAGACACATTCCAAGCATCAGGTATGTATTAAGTACACACACATATATATACATACATACATTCACACTTCATATTATAATACATTAAAAAAACACAAGATGAAACGAAACAAAAATAAGTTTCTTTATCTTAATTAAAAATAGAATAGATATTTTTTTCTGATAATGAACGGCTAAAAGTACTCGTACCATATGAACAAACAGGTTCAACATATCAAGTATTCCATGCTAAGTAACCTTTACGACGCATCAAAGATCACAGTAAGCTTTGATCAAATATTATAATAGGAATTTGTCATAGACTATGGGGAACCTTACTAAACTATGAGATTTGATATAAAAACATGGGACATGTATCGAATGTTCAATATCTATCAGTAATCTGAAAATAATGTAACCGTAATAAAGTATAAAATATAGTATAAAAATAATTTAACCGTAATAAAGTATAGAATAGCAAAATTGTATTACATAAATATCAAATATATTTTTTTACTATTTCAATAAAGCGAAACTTTAAATAGATTTAATTTTTTTTTTATAATTGTAACCCTAAGATGAATAAATATGGAATGGAGGCACCGATTTATTTAGTATTCTATTGGTGTATCGCTGGCTTACGTATACACCAGGTATAAGGTTTGCTCGGTGCTGGTTTCGCGAGCACCACTTTAACGCTTGAAGTACGCTTAGACTTCCTAAAGGCTTGATACACACGAATAAATTGAACTTAGAAGAAAGTTGAAGTATTTTATAGAATTAACATTACAAAGGCGCACTTAAATGGTTTAAAAATTTGAAATCCAAGTAGAAAAAATTTGAATATCCAAGTAGTACATTTAATATTAACTATTTTATTTTCTTAAAAAGATCTCTGAATTAATACAAGGTAAGATCTGTGTTCGTTCGATCGCCTATTGAAAAAAATTGTATATTGTTGATTTAATATTTAATAAGTGAAAAGGTAGCAGAGTTGTGATGAATTAGTTTTAATCAAAGAAAATTACCATAGACATTAAGATTACAAAAAGGACATAGAAAGAATATAGCGATGATTCATAATTGTAGTGTTGTGTTAATTAAAAAAGGATTTTTTTTACCACGTATATTTATTCCGATAAGTCGTAAGTAAGATAAGTCTAGACTGGGACGATTAAAGCTAGTTTAGGATAATTTATGCATTAACGTATCCAAAAAAAAAATTAGGACGTAATACGAATAAATAAGTTTTATTTTTTATTGACAAAAATAAAAAGTCGTTCTTAAAAGGCCCAGTTAAGAAGATATAAAGTCCTACCTTTACCAAAATGTTGGAGTGGATATCTATACTAACAAAAGACGAGAATCAAATTGGTTTAACATTATTGAATAATAAAATAATTTTATCCGATGGGTTGATCGAGAGCTTCAATCACAATTGAACATCAATATGACATAAACATTTATTCATTTTTAAATATTTTTTTAAAAGTAATTCTGTTATCAAAATTTTGTTCAGAGTTTTTGTGTAGCTGATAAACGTGAACTGTCTGAAAGCGAGACTGCGCTTACGTGTCATTTGTCTGACGACAATGAAATGATAGGGGCCTGCATGTGACCGTATTCTGTATTCTTGTGACACGACTCTCCTCACATACGAAATGACATCGCTAATTCATTGTTCTTTAATGTTTGTAGTTTGTATAATTTGCTATTCATACTTAAGTACATGTTAACACACACATATATATGTGTGAAAATAAAAAAGAAACATACATATATTGTCAGATAAAAGTATTATAAATATCCTATTCGCCACTTAATCTAATTAATTATCGATCTCGTACATTAAATTTTATTTACACAATAACTACACGCCCCAGCTTGGTTCGGGTAGGTAGACGAATAAGTAAATAAATTATAACTTCGCATTTATATTACACTATAAGTGTATATACATGAATCAAAATGGCAAAGAAGATATTTAAAAGATATGTAAAGCATAAAAAATATTACCCCCGGACATGTTTTCCAATGTAAATACACTGAACTTCCATAGCGCAGACTGATTGAGGCAACACTGTAAAAAAGCAAATATGACGTTAGACGACATAGATTAAAAGTTGAAATTGCGACAGCATCGCGCTAGCTAATTTTTTATGTCGCTAGCAGCATCCTTTGTAATATAGTATTATCACATCAAATACGGAACACGATGATTAGTTGAAAATATCTTGTACGCCGTTGGCTCCCTTAACCTTTATAGTGGAAACTCGTATTTCAATATATATAATTTACAAACAGTTCAATAATATCGCAACGAACAAACGCGTAATAACAGGTCAGTCGTAAAAAAATCGCAACTTTTTCATACTGTCACCGCCATATTTTCGCAAGCTGTAAACAAAACGTGTGCTCAGATTGGTTTAACAAATTCTTGGCGACTTGTCAATGAGTACATTGCATTAGCTTCAGGGATTTCAATACTCAATTTGTCAACAAAACCCGCGCATGTTTTAATGTGGATTAAGCATCGCTACATTAAATATCACAAAAAAAATATTCAGTTAAAAAATCTGTATTCCTATTGTGTCCCTAACAGTTTTCATTGCGCTGTAAAAGTGTACCTCTGGCTGAAAACATACGTTATAATTTGTTATAACTGGTACAAATTTTCAAATTTAGAACTATACACAAATTAAAACAAACAACAATGAAGCAAAACTAAAACAACGTTAAAATTAAAACGAAATGTATTCAAAACAGCATACTTGTTTCAAAATATCGTCCCCATTTGTAAAACAACATACAACTTATACACAAAAAAAAATCAAATATAAATTGTTTTTGGGGGGTCACATTGAGTTTTCTTTTGTAAAACAAGGGCGCTGCGGGTGGAGACACTTTGTTGGGCTATGTGTAAGCATGTGGCGTCGCTGTCGAAAAATCAATGACCTCGTTTAGCCAACCTGTGCTGAGCCAAACTGCCAAACAAAAAAGACACATATAAGATAATTTTTATTTTTTATTTGAACTTTATCTTTAGTGGTTAAGTAAGGAAAATAAAAAATTAGGTATTTTACAACTGTTAGAGAGTGTGATTTATTAAATGCAGAAGTTACATGGTTCTACGACTATACCACAATAAAATGGAAGTGATTTTTATATATGCAATGCAATAACATAATATGAGAATTAAGAGGTTTGGATTTCTTTTGGTAACGTTTAATTATAATAGATAAACGAAGTAATATTTATGACTACATGACTGGACACACATAAAAGTTGACTAGTATTAGAAATATTTATAAATATGTTTTCTAAGTAACTGTTACCTAAAAAAGAAGTAATTTATTTAACGGTACTCGATTAGAACTCTATGAATATATCATCAGTTTGACCTTTAAGACGTTGATCAGCCTACCTTTGTAAATGTCCGCTTGTCAATCACTACCTAACCTGTGCGCTTTAACAAGTTTCGTATAAATTATGTATTTAAGCCTTTTTTATTTTGTTTAGGTTATACGATAGCAGTTATAGAAACAATTAATAAGGATTGATTTTTTTTTACTGCAGGACACCGTTACTATGTACGTACTTTGTTCAGTGGAATCCCACGATCATAAACGGAAGTAAGTATTTAACTAAAATTCTAAGCGTTTATATTTAATTTTTCATATAACATAATAATATGTAAACCCGTTTAAATATTTGAATTTTTTCCGTTATAAAGATATCGCGAGTGCAGTCGCGTTATTAAACTAGCCGTAAGTACACAAGCCGGTACGCTTTATGAATACAAAGCGTCGACATTTAAATTTACGGCCGATAGCGTCGAGACGCTGCCGCGAAGGATTGTGGAATGACCATGGCGGGAGTAAAGTCGAACCACAACACCAACTTGTAATTAAATTATTATCCCGTACATAACCCGATTAATTATATATATTGAGTAATTTAATAATTTTGATGGTTTTTTAGAAGTGTATGAATTACAAAAAACATTAAAATGACTTGTACGTCTTTGTAATCATATATTGCGATTTATTCGCATTATTAGATTGAAGTATTATAGATTTATTACAAGCGTTCTATTGGAAATTTAGAGCATACATTACGATAAAACGATGTCGTAGGAATTTTCATGTTTTTGATATAAAACTTGTAAGTTACCTTACGAATTTTACCTATACCGTCGAACACGTGTTCAGTACCATAGTGTGTATGTAATTACGTGTTAATTTTTATATTATGTAATAACTAACAGTATAAACAGCAGCAACATCTTGATTATTAAATAAAAAAATAAAAACACAATCAAGCTAAAAATAACAAATTAAATTTAAAAAGTCACCGAATGAAAAACTGCAAAGGCCCAATAAAACCTTGTAAACTCGCCGCGTTCAGTGCTAAAGGCCAATAATTGTACAAGCTATACGAACAGTGAGTATCTTCTCGATCGCTCATGACTTGCCTGCAGTTGGCGCTGTTGGAGACTATCGATCAGTACGGCGTCAGCTCCTTTGGGGACTTTCGGTCGCCTGCGACGGCGGGTAAGGGTGAGAAAGCCACCAGTGTTGGCGGCTTTCTCGTTCATGTTAGCGACTTCGTCTTCATCTGAACGACGCCGCTCCTGCGGCTGGCTCGCATGAACTGTAACAAAAACTATCCTTTAATTACAATATCACTGTTCACGACATCATCGAAAAATTCTTAGACATATTTTTATCTTAGACATATTTTTATAATGCAACATTCAAAGACTTAATGGTTTAGTATTAAAATTTTATGCGAGAGAGAGGAGTTGGACTATAAATTTTGAATTAAAACCGATATGTTTCGACCGTATCGACGCACGATAAGTAAACACAGATAATAGTTGTTATCAGCGTTTCATCGAGGATATTTGGTCCGAACACGATACAATTTGAGCCTACAGAAAAAGTATTTAACATGTAATTATTACATGAAATATAATAAATATGAAAATGTCTTTTTATTTCTAGTTATAGGTTTTGGTATATTTTTCCGAAATTTCAACTTCTAAGATAATATTTCTAATGCAGTTACTATAAAAATGGATTTACAGGACACTTATAGTATATCTTATCATAAAACATTAAAAAAACTAAATAAAATTGCTTCAGTATGATAAAATTGTTTCTACAATCCACCATATTATCGGCAACACAAAAGAGTACATTAAAAGAAATAAAAAATTACTGCAACTAAAAAGGCCGGTTACCGATAAAACATTTATCTGTTAGCGAGTAATTTTGACAATGTTCAAATTTTCCCGAATTTTTTTCTCATGTGCCGGTGTGTGTGCACGTGTGTAAATTAAGGAAATGAGTGGGAAATTGTGTGAATATAGAGCTAATTTATTGATATTTAGCTTCTTTAGATAACTAATAATATTTAAAATAAATAATCTTTAAATAACTAGCTTTTTTCCTCTAATTCTATTAGAGGAAAAAAGCTAACATGTTCTACATGTCCGGTTTCATACTTCAAATATGTGATGAAATTTATAGGCACACGTACGCTATTAAATTGTTTTAAAAACAATAGAAATCTTTAGAATGAAATATATATAT
>JAABKM020243353.1:0-21077 GCA_016277805.2 Papilio aristodemus | reverse complement strand
ATCACTGTAACACTTTTTATAAAGCATTGAATAAAGAGCAAAAAAGCGGAAGGGAGATATTTGACAACCTATTATAAAATATGTAGTACTAAATGTATCTTGCTAAATTTTCTTACTGTCCATTTGCAGTATTGTACTATGCTCTTGTCTCATGGTATATATTATGCAAACTACTCTGGTAATGAAGCGTAACGTGTTGTCGTGAGGCGGCGAATGTAAACGCCAGTTATAAAATAGCAAACAGCAGACGACTTTTATTTGATACTCTATTTAAAATAATAATTAGAATATTTTACTAGTGTTCTTGATATCGTTCAGGCGAGAGTTCCGAAAAACAAAATTTTTCCGCAGTTGAACTACTATGAAACAAAATAAATATTTCAAGTAAATTGTATTTTGTGTCGAAATATTAAATCAGTTCGTCGCTGTGCTACCGGCTCTACGACACTCCCGGTCTGATTCAATCTTTGGAACTAGAATATTCATTGGTTCTTGAAAAATATTTCCAAGTTTCCTCGTGTTAAGCAAACACGAGATGACTTTCAGTGATTCACTTTAGAAATCTGAACTTAAAATGCATGCGGTACCACTCAATGCTACTTGTAGTTTGCCAGTTCTGGCAATGTAGTCACAAAAGAAGCTCAATGTTTTACATTTTTTAGTAGATGGACTATGGCGAAGACCGAGTGCCGTAACGTTGTCTACATCCTTGTGCGAGATATTTTGGATAACTGTAGATCGCGACTCGCCCTGAATTGTCCGAGTTTAAATCGTGTTTAGTGAATATTCATAGATATTTAGTATACAGATAACGAACAAACAGATGAGATATCAATTAAATGTCACCACCAGTATGTAAAATAATTAAACTGACCCGAAGTGGGACTTGGCCACCGACAGTAAGTTTTTCCACTTTTCTCATCGAACAAATAATCGGTACACATTCAACTTTTAGGATATTACGTGTGTTCATTTTGTAAATAGGAAATAAACATAAAACTAGGAAGATAAATGGCAGTATTTTCTGTATTTCCTACCAAATTTATCGATTCTTCTTAGTATTTTCAATAACACATCAATTCAACTTTCGGAATTTCGCCAACTATAATACTATGTACGATGCATAATTTTTCAAACTTTTACACGATGTCTTGAGGCTCGCAGGTAAAATTTATTATTACGCTTATAGTTATAACAAGGGAACCAGAGGGAAAAATTTGGCACACAGCTGTAATGTCTAACCGATATTCCTTTTTTGTTATCATAAGAAGACAATTATAAAGTAGAATTCTTCCTTAATTTCATTTTAAAATGGTTGTACAGGCACTAGAATCTTCTATAGATGGAGTCAGTGCCTCTCAACAGCTAACGTCCCTCGGAAAACTTGATCTTCTCCTATCACCTCTGAGAACTAGGCGCCATCTTGTCGTTCCCCCGGATGACTATCAAGATCTGGAAAGAGCGGCAGCAGGTGGCAGTGATCTACAATACTTACAAGCTTAAATCTGATATATGTCTACCATCATTAAATATTTATAATATTTCCTTAATATCAACAACTAATTTAATGATCACTTTAGGCGGCCCTTAAAATACCGTCTTTCGGAATAAACGGAAGTATCTAATTATAACTCTCGGTGATTTTCGTTAATTAATAAGTTGTATTTTTAATTCCAATATCTCGTTACTTTTTACGAGAACTGTTAACGAAATTTAAAAACAAATTTAAACTTCAAATAGAACGGGAGAAAATAATTGAAAGATAACTCGCTACATTTTATTAAAAACAAATAAATTTTAATTATTAACATTTTTAGAATAGAACTATAAACTTCTGAATTCATTTACAGCCATTCTTGTTGTGAGTGCTATCATTTTATTATAAGGTCTCATCTCTCTAAATTACAATTACAGCACAGAAAGCATATTGTAATTTTAGAAATTTAACTTATGCGACAGTATTTGTGTTTTGTGAGATTTTTGTTTAATTAGTCGTTTACCTAATACTCTCTTCTTCGCTGTATATAGATAAAAGTTAAGGCAATTAAAAGGAGATACAGTTTTAAATTGTTAATTATCACGTAAAACGCGAGGGCGCAAAGTTTTATCCGAATGTTTCTGACATTCCACTTTGCTGTAGCAGTAATTAATAATTCTCCAACTACAACAGCTGTGAGCGGCCTGAACAATGCTTCCTCGACAAATGTTTTGCCGCATTACAACCTTCACGCTGTTTCATTTAATTTATATCATCTTTATTGGCTCGGCGAATCTGTTTCTTCTGGTATTACTATTATTTATATCTTATCTTGAGTTTTCTATTCCACTGCAAAGTTTGGTATGGACTGCGAAAACTTTCAAAGGCTTTAAATTTTTTCTTTTTCCATTGAATACATAATAGGATATGTTTTTATAATATGTAGCTCTGGGTCGGTTTTGTAAAGTAATTTATAGTTTTAATTAACCCAGGGCTGCAGTGTTGACTATGATCTATTTAACGCGGCGAGGAGCCGGGCCGGTGTGCATGTTAACAAAGTATACATTACTGACCGCAAAGTTCACTAAATCAAAATTTTATTGCTAAATAAATTTTATTTCAATTCAGAATTTTTTAATACGCCGCACATTAAATTGACGTTATATTTATTTTTATATACAAAAAAGACAATTAAAGTACGTGATAACATTAATATATTAAATTTATAAAATTTAAAATTCCAAACGAGGTAGGCGTCAGGCGGCAGAAGGGACAGCGTTAATATTATGTTAATATCACATGCGTCGCGCATTACACACGACCGGATTTTCTTTTGGAAGCCAACTTGTCGGTCGGATCAAACGGCATCACGGTTAATGTATTCTTTTTAGCTTGCTAATAAAATTCATCATTACGAGTGGGGGGGGGGGGAAACTTAAATTACAAATTAAATCTCAGTAATCTTATAAAAACGGTAATTTAAAATATAAATCCAATATTGGACGGACAGGTACTTGCATAAATGTAAAAGAGAGCGAGATATCAAATGGAAACGTATAATCTCTGCCTACTCTTCTGGATTACAAGCTTGAGTGTTTATTCGTTCAACATCGGGGCGCTTCTAACATTGTATGTAGGTTGAAGGTGTCGCGCGCGCGGCGGCACGTCCGACATTAATGTGTGCAGCTGACACATGCTTTGCTTACAATTTAAATATTCATTTAATTCTTTAATAACCGTAGTTTACACTGTGACCAGCCAAGATAAAATTTTAGTAAGGTAAGACCCATGCAGTTATTTCACAAACACTCTCTGTTCTGAAGTCGAGTGGCTAGAGTCCTTTGCGACTACGAATGTAAGAAGTATAGTTTTGTAAGGAAACTAATATAAGAGAGGTGTTATATTCGCCGCAGGTGCATTTTACCGCGAAACTTGGATACTCACAAAGTCTTGCCAAGAATTTCTACACTTCATAGAAGTTTATTTGCTACTCGAATGTATGCATATGAATATATGTATGTAATATCAACTTTTTGGTGAATAAGGAATAACGTACCAATGTTTCTATTCGTCGAAATATTGTTTCCCAAAACAGTCAACACTCGCTTTACGGCGAAAAATTTACATTTACAGTAAAGTAAAGTCGTTAGGTATGAATTTTTAAAGAATATCAAAAAACCACTGTCTCTGAATTGTAAACCTCCGCATTCAACAATAACTCTATCTATGGCGAAAAACACACGAATGTATCAATATCCATTTGCTTTATTACGTTACAACATTTAAGAGCCCAGCAAATGGATAAAGGTTTAAGCGCGATGTTAATTAAAAAAAAAATCAGTCCGACTAGTAGTTGTTGACATTATTGCGTTGTATTGCTTATTAAAGAAAATTTAAGTAAAATTCTTCCAAATAAAATAGAACGACGGATAATTTAATTTATAAACATTTTTAAGCAATAAACTACCTATAAGAAAAGGTCCTTAGGGCGCACTCGATAGCATCATAGTTTTAATTAAGTTCAATATTAATGAAGGCTTTTGCCGCGCAGCCTACCAGCGAGCCTACTCCATGGCGCACAGCCTGTTAGTGAGACTACTCCATGCTCAATAATTTGACTGCCTCTTGACAGACTGATAAAATTTTGTAACTCGATATCATCACAATTTAAACATTTTAATACATCTACGAAAACAAACGTTTTATTTTTGGATGAATTCCGTGAAGGGTGACATGATGAAGAAAGAAGTGGCTACTGAGCTGATGACGCTTAATGGAAAGGTGTGAAGGAGTGAGAACAGGTTGGTGATGTAAAGTTACATCTTTTACTATAAACGTACAATATTGACATATTGGTAATATTGAAATTGACAAGCCGACTTAATAAAACTAAAAATTAAGAGACAAAACTAAATTGAATACTTCTCCCTGGTTTTTATAAATTTTTATGAAAGTTTTTACTAGCCACCATTTTTCGCAAAAAAAGTAAGTGGAGTTGCAACTCGTTAGCCGACCGCAGCTGTCGCTCGCTCAGCCACGCCCGCAGGCTCTGCTCGCAGGCTATACTCGCCATGAATTATGAATTTTTAAGGATAAAATGAAACTTGCATTTTAGCACTTCATAATGTAAATCAAAATGTATTACTAAATACTAACTCATATTACGAAGGCTGAGGTAAATTTTTGCCTTCAATCCACAACGACTCGACCGATTATCGTGAAATTTTGTATACACACCTATTCTCAATATAACGGTTGACATGGTAACGTGAAACAAATTCCCACGTTTATTTATCCCAATTGGTGAAAACAAAGTTAAATATGAAGACTATTGTATTGACACGTTAATTCTGGGCGGCTGAGGTCATTAACACGCCTTCGCAAAAAAATGTCTTAGAAAGAATAATTTTGTTTTTAAATTATCAAATCACAAATTGGATACTTCAAAAATTTTGTAAATATTTTAATGTAACCTTAAATAATTACAACGGAAATATAATTACTGATACAAATAAACTCACGAACAGATGAACTCTTACCATCACTATACAATTATAAGCCGATCCCTTTGATGTAGACATTTCTGTATCCTATTACAAGCTTCAAAGTTTTTCTTTTAAAAAGTCTCATACGATCATTAAAGGATACGATCTTACTTCCACAGTTTTAGAGTTATGCCACTGTATATAAACATTTACGTCGCAATATACGTTACGGGAACGTGTAACGGAACGGAACGTAACGTTTATTTTGCGGCCACTTGGCGCTTTGCTTTAAATGTAATCGGCATTAAGTAACACTTCCGTTCTAATGTAAGCGCAGAAATAACAAGGAATTAAATATTTTAAACTACTAAGACAATCACATAAATAAATTAATCTGAATTTAATATTTATTTCGTTTATATTTGTTGTTAGATCCACATCTAACAACAAATGGCCGTTCAGAGAGTATCCATTCAGCGACTGGATTGCAACAACTGCCTCATCATAGTTGGTCATGGTAACAAAACCATAACCCTTACACTTGTTAGTGGTAGGATCTCTTATTATTTTAACACACTGGACGGCACCAAATGGGCCGAAGAGCTGCCAAAGAGTACTCTCTTCGGTATCAGCCCCAATATTGTACACAAAGATGCACCAACCTGAGCCTCCAAGAGCATTGCCTTGGATGAGAGGATCAGCCAATGGGGAAAATCTCTGCAGACCTTTATTGATAGCTAAAAGTGGTGGCCATTTGCCTAATTATTTCATTTACTCGAAAGTCGTAAAAGCAAATCGACGTTATTAAGTAGTATCTTATCCCCCGCCCCCTCCCCTGCTGGCGCACGATCTTCGGGGAGCAGTACATTGCCGGCCGATAGCCACTTTGTGTTACGTTTAGAGAGAGTGAATGTGATAAACGATGATACATAAATTGACAACTCAAGGCGACAAAAGTTCTTTACTGATGTGTAAAAATTTCATAAATCAGTGTCTTCAGTTTCCCTTTAAATTGCACCCTTAAAATGAAATATGTCTATTATTTTTATAAGGTAAGACGTGACGGTTGATGTTTCATCAACATAAATTTGAACAACAAAGTAAGTTATATTTCGTACCCAGCATGATTTTTCCGAGTGAAAGAACCTTAAAGTGCAATTTTAAGATACGTCTCAGAGCATGAATTTTGTCGGACGTGACACAGCATATGCAACATAAAATGCAGAGGCGATCAAGTATGCTGGCGCGGCAGATGTGGCGGCTGACAGTTAAGCAAACTAAGTTGAACACTCAAAGCTGCATGTTGCGCCGGAACTTAGTGCGCGAGCTTAAAGTTGTCTAAAATACGAGTCAAGAGTTCGAGTAACGTTTAGCTCATATCAAAAATAACGCCCAAGATTTGCGTCCCATGAATGATGACAATGTCTGTGTCTATAAATAGGAAACACTTATTTTTCTTCTTCCCGCGGCCACAATATTTGACTCACACATGAACATGTACAGAGGGAAAATTGAAATGGTCTTTCCTTTGTACTCTTTATACGAATAAATCTTTTCGATGAGGTACTATTGAAAAGTAATTTAGAAAATAGTTTGGCTAAATGTAACAAACGAGAAACCCATCAAAAATGAGTATTACGAAATGAAAGAGGCTTCGGACATATACAACCTTTTTTCTATTGTACAAATTATTTGGAAGCCACTTTCGTGAACAGTTTTAATGATATTGTATTTCTGACTGAATCCTTTTTAATTTCCTGAAGTACCTACTTGATAAACTTCAGAATTGGCTTTAAATTGCAAAGGTTGCAACTCGCGAATTATTTTTTATGTTAATTGAATGTTGTTTTAATTAATTGTATGAATCTTGCAGATTTTTTTGACAAAATATTTTACTTGTAACTTTAAGTAGCAAATTAAAGCACTTTATTGAAATCTGGGAAAGTTAATGTCTTTCTTTGTCAAACACTTGACGCGGTTCATCAAGTGGTGAGAGGTTAGTTATAGCCCAATGTACACGTTAATATAAGTAATGTACAAACAACACAAACCACCTGAGGAAGTAAGAGCAAAGTTTACACTGAAGCGTGGCGCTTCCGAATGTAAATGTACTGAAATGTACTCCGGGGGCGCGCTGAGCGGTAAATGGAGCCACAAAGCCTTTTGGCTGCGATACTGTGAACTTTGTTAGCGAAAATGAATGTGATATCTCGAGCCAATTTTGTAATTTTCTTTTTGTTAGACATTTTTTTTCTTTTACAGTTGTATTTCAGTGTTTTACTGATGTTGGAAGTACAGAAGTTGCGTACGGGCACACTCTTACCTTCATTTAGATTCTAAAACATCCTGTATTATTTAAGACAAGATAATTCGCTTGGTAGTAATTTTGTATTAAAAGTAAAATATTATTTAAAAAAAAAGGTCTGCTGCCAATGATGAATTCATTTTTACTGCATGTATATTTTAAAACTGTAAATAAAATCTGGTGTTGGTATATATAAAAAAAATTACATACGAAGGGGTAGACAGAGTTGCAACTAGTGCACCCACATTTCGCCATATGTTTTTCCGTCCCATGATTTGATAGATGGCGAGCTTATCGCCATACGGGCACCGATTCAAAACTTCGGGCTGATGTGTAGAAAACCCAAATATCACTATTGCCCGATCCGGGACCTCAGCGTTGCAGTCGTATCGTATACGTAATACGTGATACCACTGCGCCACCAAGGCAGTTATACCATCAACAATATCCAGGAACTCTTCGTATAATTATGGATTTTCCAAATTAGTTTAGACAACGGATGGAGACAAAATGATGTATACGCCATCTTGTGAACATTTAGATTGGTTCTGATCCTCTTAGTACTATTGGAATTTTCAACTTCCATTTAATTATCAAATTATTCCAAAGTAGTAAAATATCTCAACATTTTAATTCCTTTTCTTAAAACCTGTTATTTTCATACGAAAAAATATTATTTTGTGCATACAATAAAGGAAATATATTGCGACTCTCCTTTTGGATGATTACCGTTTTGGGAGACATTTTTCGTGCTCAAAAATTCAACATGTCTCCACCTTTCTACGAGTGTGCCCAAGAGTACAGCTTTCGTTTTAGATTTGAGAATATAATTTACGGTTAGACGGTCATGAGCGAAAGATGCATACTCTTGGGCATAAGAACGCGGAGACATGTTGAAATTTTAAGGAAATTCCTTTCAATTTTTTTTAACACTATTATTTAAGTCTCTCAAAATATACAAAAAGGATGAATAAGTCACAAAAATAAAGACAAAATTATATTAAAAGAAAATTTTATTTTATTATATATTAGGCCAATAACAGGTGTTTTACTACCCATTTGAAAAATGGTACTTTACCAATTGGCATCGGGCACGATCATTTTTATTTTTATATTAAAAAAGTAAATGCAGTAAACATGAAAGCGATATAAGTGTAAGTTGCCCATGTTCTGTGAATTATTCAACTATATTGGGACGTAGGCCAAATAATATCGTAAATTGATCGTGGCAGAGTCCGGAAAACATTCCGCTGCATTTGTACGAGTGCGGCCGCGCCGCCACCAAAATATACCAGAGATAAAACTCTTTGCATTCGTATCATTCCTTTTTTTTAAATTGTACGGCTTTTCCAAGTTTCTTTCATTTCATCGATGTTATAAGATTCTTTCAGCAATATTAAACACACACTAGGACACTAGCTCTTTGGAAAGAGAAAACTGTTACGATATCGCTTTTCTTGATCCCCATAGTTTACATAACTGTAAACTATGGGAAAATTTAAGTCTGACATAATGTATATAGTATCGAGCAAGCTCTTGACGTTTTTACTGAATGTAAATAGGAACATCAGTAAAGTTACTGTCTAATCATAATTATGTTAACTTATTGAAGTTTACACATAAAATGCAATCTACTTTGTTCAGAGAAGCTTGATTGTCTTAAACGAAATATGACTTGAAAAAGAACAAATATTATACATAGAAATAATTTAACACAAAAGTCAGTAATATAATTGACAGAAAAATTAAGTGAGAAAAATAAGAATACGGTTAAATGTAAAGAATTTACGTATAAACAAGCTACATAAAAGGTAAAAAGGAATTTCGTAAAAGTTTTCTCTCTCGCCACAATGAAGCGGCAAAACGTGAACCTCATTTAAACTAAAGTATGCCATCATTGCCTCGATTCTCCTTTACGACTTTTTACAATTGTTGGTAATATTTCAGTAATGTTAGCTCGCTACGGAATCCTAGTCTGCCGTACTGCTGTTTTATAGTTTAGGGTACCTTTAGTTTTTAGCTTTATTTTTGACTTACTCTACTTTTTGCTGAACCAGACAACTTTTGCAAGCATTACTTAATATCAGTACACGTTGTACTTTTTAACATTTAATATTTTCGTGTCCGTGACTCACTCGATGTTGTGTTTTGAATACGTACGATGTTTGTTGGGATTTTGTTATAATTCTTGAAATTACACTACGCTAAATAGAAAAATTCAATCCATTTTTAGAGCAAACGTTTTAGCGACGAGCTTCTGTTTATCTAAATAATAGTTGCCGACAACAGTAACAATTTTTTATAATTCATCAGCTACAGTATAAGAATTCTAAAAATTGAAATAACTGAATGTTCTAAGGATTTTTTAAAATCTTTTGATACGATTGCTACTGCAAAAATAACGGACAGTTTTATATTTAGTACAGTAAGTTTAGTACAGACAGCACTAGGTAGATAAAACAGCCTGAGAGTTCAGATTCGAGTTTATAAATGTCTTAACCGGAAGATATCGAATTATAGACTTGCTGATTATAGCCGCTTGTATTGTTTCGAGTGATATGAATTGGACTTAGAACGGATTATCGTCTCATGACAACAATTTATCGAAAGTAAATCGGACCTGACAAACATATGAGCGATACGTAGCTCGGAGCTGTGCTGTGTGTGAGATGACTGCCTCATATTTCCCCGGTCACAAACGTGCTGGCAGAACAGAGATTAGTATTGACAAATTGTTTTTTTATAATGACATTACTTTCAATTTTTGATTTTCAACTAACAATTTCTTGCTATTATTTAATCACCTTTATAATTTTTTTTATGAAAATATTAGTTTTTTCTTATTGTCTATGTATCTCATATATAGTTAGAAAGTTATACATACTACTGCTTAGTGATATTTTAATATGATTGTTACTTCATTAAGTTTTGAATTGGATGTCTAAAGTTGGTGGAGAGAGAGAGAGAGGGAGGGAGGTAGGTGTTTAAGTTTTCAATTTGAGGCAAAGGATAACCGAGTTAAGTTTTATCTTGGGGAGACATCTTAGTTGAGCGGCTTCGGAGATTGCTTTTACTGTTGGATTAAAAGAACTGAGATTACTATAGAAGATTACAAAATAGGAATTGAGGAGCATATAAATATTTCAAAAAATCAGATACCGATTCAATACTAGTCTTTAGCGTTGTTACGTGTAGAGATATTATTAAGCATCTTTCTCCGAACGCTTCCACATTTCAACACGTTTCTTAGTCTGTTGACTCAAGTCGAGAATTGATAGGTTAATCTAAACACAACTGTGTACTGTGCACTGTGTTATTGTGCACTGTGTTATTGTGCACTGCGTGTACCAATGATGCTGTTTTAGAATTTAAAATATTAGATCAATAGTCCTATAACCTACATCTAAGCAGCTATCTTTAACACATTAGTTATTCATTTTCATTATAACTCAAAACGTAAAAGAACTTTTGAATTGATTATTTACAAAAACCTTTAAAACTATCTGTCTAGAATCTCCTGCTTGTTTTGATCAAATAAATGCTAAAGATTCATCATTTATATCTTCTGTAATTAAACAGAATAAAAATGTGCGAATAAAATTACTTTTAGTTTTTGTAAGGTCCAATATGTAAGTAAGTATGTATGTATGTGTAAGTACCGCGGGGTCGTGATACACTCGTACATAATACAGTGGTCAGCAATATACGATACGAGCAGTTAATTACAACGTGACGTTATTTTAACTCTGCCAGTTTGCTGTCGGAATGTGCTTCAGTCATTTGCATAGCGCGTTGATTGTTGTCCTCGTTCGTGTAATTGTTATTCGAACCTAGTATGTATGTGTATAGTATGTATATTTGATTAAAAAATAACAAGTAGTAAATGTTTTAATAATAGTAATTTTAATATTGCAGAGACATCACGCAAACCCTACAATGTCAAACGAAATTTTTTAAAAGATTATTAATACAGTGTAACTATAATGTTTGGTTTAAACAGTAGTTTTCCTAATATGCTTAAATCAGTCAAAATTTCTGAATTTAAAATTTAAATTTGTCTTGAAGAACAAGCACAAATTTCCATAACCTAACAGAATCAACTTTGCTCTAACTTTGTTTCCATACATTAGCAGTGGTAGTTGTCTCGCAAACGGCGCGTTAGTTTCCCTAATCTTGTGTTAAGTTAGTGTAGCGTCGAACAACTAATGTATATGTAGAGATGACGAATATAGTCAAATAGTATAAAGCAATTATGAGCTAGTTATTATAAGTTTGGTGTTAGTTTAAGCAAGCTTTTTCAAAAGTACAGAAAGCATATAGTATCTATAATATGTTAAAATTACGGAGCCAGTACGATAAAATGCGATTTCTTAAATTTTAGTGTTTATAAATTATACATAACTAACTTTTATTTAAACTTTGAATGTAATTTATATCAATGTTCCAATAGAAAACATTTTAATAGGTTCAGTAAATTATAAAGAGAAAAAAAGGTAAATAGTTGTAACAAAATTTGAAAAAAGTAACAGTTATTAATCGATTAAATACAGGCCGAGTTACTTCCCTAACAACGAAACGATGGACACTTTAAAATAATTTTCAAACATTCAGAAAATAAGTAGTGTGGAATAAATGTAATATTGGTTCTAAAACAATACCAGGATGGTGATAATCAAAATAGAATTAATATAAGCTTGAAATATATAAAAGAACAAAAAATAACGGATTTACAGTAATCTCTACCCTCCACCCAAATAAGAAAAAAACACAACAAAATATTTCTTAAAAGGCTTTAAATTCTTTTGTCTTGAAGCAATGTCTTAAAAATAATTTTTCTAGTGAAGTTATGGCATTTGTTATAGAACATTTATCGTTAAAATGTCACTACGCCACAAACGGTTACCCCACTTTTAAATTCGCAGTTCCGAACAATAGCGTCGCTGAACGCTTCTCGTGTTGAAATGAAAACTAAAAGACGCAGACATCTCCAAGGGGCCAATGCCGGCACTAAATGATCAAAACAACCGAAGTATACGGCACTTTATGAATGTTTTTGGTTTGTTCTATGACAGTGTCAATCATTTCATTGTTTGGTGTGAAAATATTAAGTCTTTTTAAAAAGTGATTCTTTAAAACAGGGAACAATTTCAGAGTTTTGCAATTATTTTTTGGTCTTATTTTACATAATTATCAAATTACCCTTTACCCATTAAATTAATATTAAATGTCCTAAATGGATTTTTATAAATCTATCTTCAAAACACTTTATCGATGTAACATACTCATGTATTATATAAGATTAGTTGAAGTAAAACTCGGGCTCCTTTATATTGAGGAAATGAAAAAATCCGCTCACGTAGACTCCTTGAAAAATGAAAAGCGTTTTGCACGCTGCTTGCCTTCAACACTGATTTCTAACCGCCTTATATCTCACTAATACGAGCAGCCATTTAGGTTGTGTTTTTTTTTTCAAACTATGTAGTACCTATTATAATAACATATTTATAGTTTTAAAATTTTGACATATAATTCATCTTACATACTTTTATTCATCAGCCTAGAAGAGCTCTATTAGACGTAGGATCAGATACTTCAGGGACTTTCAGATCTTGATATGTCGTTTGGTAAATATCTTAGACGATGAGATGCGTGATAATTAAAACATTTGGCACTGAAACTTTTATAGTTCATATAACGAATTAATAACTTAAGTCTGTTTATAAAATATATACAAAGATGCAACATTCAAAGTTGAGGGAATGGGAGCAAGTAACCTTTGAAGGCAATTTTGACATAACGTCGCATCTATGGGCATTGAGTTTCGTTAGACTAAGGTTCCAGGTCAGTGAAGTGGGTCGGCAGCGCCACTCACGCAGATGTGCCGGAACTTGCCGCCGCGGGCGATGTGCCATGTTGGAGACAAGAGTTCGACCTACTCTCTCAAACGTACTATAAATAAAGAAGAGGAATCTTCTTATGCTTCCCAATTGATGTATTATTTTGGTGTATTCGACATAAAATAATTTCGATATGAACGGACGTGTTCTGTCGATATTTTGTACTCTCGAAATCGTAAATCATTTTGTAAGTAAACGCTTACAGCAGTACCGCCAACAATCCTTTAAAGTTAGAGCCGCACTCCCTGATTTCATGTACTGTAGTATAACTTGTTGTTAACATATAGTATATATAAGACAGTAGAGAGCTCTCAGAATCCGTTACATTCAGATAACGAATTTCCTCCAAGTTATTTTCCTGTTTATAACATTTTATATTATAATTGTATGTATTTGTAGGGATAATGATATTATAATATTAACTTTAATTTATCCCTGGGCCTGGAGTGGTAGTTCCTTGAGTTAGCGCGGTCAAACGAACAAAATCTTTAACTTTATTGTGTAGATTATTTGATGATTATTATATTAGTTTAGATTTTTTATTGATAAAAGTTTTTCATAACAGCCAATTAAAACTTTTATAACATTTAATAAACTAAAGTTCCGACATCGTCAAAAACAAAACAATACGAAAACTTGCTAAATGCTGAGTTTTATTTTGTTCAGATTAACCTTCACACTAAGTACAAAAGAATTATGAGGGTTTGTTTCATAAAAAACATATTAATTTTGTATTGATTTAATAAATTCATATGTTGTGAATGAACTAATTGTCTAATTAAAAAATAAGTGCACTAAAATAAGTGCATACTTTAGGCTCTAAATTAATGTTAGTGTAGTTTTGAGTAGATCAGAATCTACCAGTTCCTACTTTTCAGCAAATTTTGAATCATTTCTGACAATATACGATTTAACTTTTAATTCGGATTTTTATTGCTAATAAATCTTACAAGCTCAGAGTGAAATTGTGTGCAAAGAAATGAATTTAACAAGAAGTAACTGCGCTCTGGGAGAGTTTAAATTTATTTATTGCAGTTTCGCTATGAAATTTAATTTTGCACGTAATCTGATTTGGCATTTTGATCTTTTAATGTGGAAAGAAATCAGATTTTAGTTCAAATAAAATTTCTAGTCAGGTCTATAAAATATCTGGCTCAAATTAAGGATGCAATAAAATATTTTTATTACAAAATGACAGTAAACGATAAAAAAACAAAAAAAAAATTTGTTGGTCTTATTTTGTTTTCCTTACTATATGTTGAGAACATAGCAAGAAGTGGGTGCTCGAACCAGATCGCGGTGCCGCCTCACTCATCAAATAAATCTGCAGTCGTATTTGTTGGCTTCATAAATGTCAAGGCTATATCACGTGTTGCACTAGCTCTACACACACTGTTTGTTTAGTTAACATCACGTTAAGCTCGACATATTAGTTCCCGCAATATATCGTGGAATTTGACTCGTATGAAAACTGAACTTTGGATTGATCGATGATGATTCTTTTAGCTATTTATTCTTAAAGCTCTGACTACTTCGTTTGCTCACACATAAACAATATTGTGATCAATGAACATAACAAAATATTACATAAGTAAATATCGTTTATAAAGTGTGACTTCATGGGTTCGCTTTATACGTGAAAGTTTTTACTGATATTGATACAAGGAGCAAAATACTTCACAGTTATTAATTTACAAAAGTTTTGTGTTACGTAATGTTGAGCAGGATTATAATCTATAGTCCTAAATTTTAGCGAAGTGATAATCAAGATAAACACTCTTATAATTTCTATTTAACGAACAAAGTTAAATTGTCCCCCTCTGGAAACAATAGCGGGCCGCGCACCCCGACGGACAGTGGGATTTGCATAAACCCTATCGCTGGTCAAATTGTTCGTCGCCACTCATATTATTAGGAGCTTTTACTTAATCCGGTGAGATAAATTAGTATGTTATAATTAAAATATCTTGTGAAGATGGCTTTAAAATAAACTCAAACAATCTTTAAACTCTTTATGACATAACGCCCTAATTAATTTATGACATTTGACATGTTTATATTGTTTGTAAATGTGACCGGGCGACTGGTGACTTGTGAGTTCATATTTGGTCGAATCCCGTCTTGTCGTATTATAATTGAACGATTCGCAACAATTTGATACGTTTACATTAGTAAAAGAATTACTGTGAATAGTTCGTCAATTTGTAAAAGCTCCAAAAGTCTTCAGGTCACCGAGAGTTTTTGCTAAGAAGTTAAATTAGAAAAATCTCGTTGGCCCAAGTTCTCAGTCACTTCGCCGACGGCCGGCGTAATGCGCGGTAAACTTCTCCTTTACGACCTCCGTCATTTTATCACTTTGATCTTTAACCTTCATTAAAAGTTACACCCGGGAGCAAGTGTTAGCTATCAGCGCGGATATCACAACGATACTTCATACAATCTCCAATATATTCAGTGCACATACTTTATGGTAAGCAATAAATAAAGCGCACGTTTTATAAGAGTCTTGAACATTCAAGTTATTTTAATATTTCACATTAAACATTATACAAAAACAATAAAATATGTAAAAGAATAAAGTAGGTTGTAAATCAGCTTTAGGGACGTATCGGAATACAAATGAGTTTCGATAAATTCCGTTCTTTGAACTTCGTTCATATTCTTTATTACTGAAAGGAAACATGCTAATTATTGTTTATTAATTCTTAAATAATAAATGAACACTTTTATTTCGTCGATCCTGTTCTTTAATAAAAATACCTATTACTTCTTATTATTGTTTATTTTCTTATGTTTTATTTATCGCCGGCTACGTAACTTTCGTTCACATATATAATATCAGTTAAAGTTTTAAATATATCAAACTTGAGAGATAAGTTCTGATCATAATATAGATGATGTCACTTACATTTTACTTATTGTTTCTATAAATAATAAAAAAAAACATCACGCATTTATTCCCTGAAGGGGTAAGCAGTGGTGCAACTAGTGCACCCGCATTACGTCGTATGTAAAAGTATTATTATTAATATTTAATACATATATTTAAGTATCGGAATAAATATATTTTCTACTGCAAACATATTCGAAATTATTTATTTAGGATCAGGAAGCGATGCCGCCGCATCTAGCGTATGATACACCAAAGAGATTATCGTTCAAGTATGAAATTGTATCTCGGTACATTTCAAACTTGACATACAACTTCCGATTGCGGAGGGATAGGATTGCGTTTACTATGTACGAGATTTTGTAATAACCTTCCGCACTCGGTAAAATATGAAAGCATCGTAAGAATCACATACATACTATACAGTTTTGTTGAATACATGACGATTAGTAAAAATAAATATTACTTATTCGTGTAAATGTTAATCTGGTAGATGGGGGCTCTTCCCTGGTTGATTTGGTGTAATAGATTAACAGTAATTTGTGTCGCTGCCTAGGCTTAACGAAAATGAGCAGATATTATAGTATAAACACTGCTCAATTTCGCTTTGTTACTTGAGCTACCCAAGTAATTAACTAAGACAGGAAGTTAATAATTAAGCAATGCATACGGATAAATGCAATGTACAATCACTTAAAAATATTCATGACATTTTTGTGCTCAAAACTTGAGCAGTAAACGAATAACTTGATGTATTAAATTTTAATTTTATTCAACAAATTCTCCTACTTACTTAAGTAATCTCTCAAAAGTTCTAAACAGAACACTAAAGTTTATCTGACGGAATAATTTAGCTATCAATTAGAATAACTACTGGGACCGAAACTTTTTAGGGTTAAGTAATTAGTTAGAGAGGAATTAAAATTTTAGTTCAAAGTAAAACACATTAGAAAAGTAAAAGGTAATGTTTCAATGTATTTAAGTTATATTTTTAATTGTTGTCTTTAACATAGAATATCACATATACTTCATTGTTACCTCAGCTCCTGTTTGGGAGGCAATGATGTGTGCTGCGTCAACTGCACCCTCCTAGATAGTGATCCTCGGGTACGATGGCACAAATATATTCTCAACTGTGACCGCGCTCTGAGTCTGGATCCGAATATAAAAAAAAAATAACCGATAAGTATACTTCCACCAATATTGGAGATGAGGTAAGACATGCTGCCTGGGTATTTGTTTCGCTTTGGACTACTGGTATTTTGCGATATTTATTTTAGATGCAATCCGAACAAACAGAATACGAGAATTATGATGTGCAAGCTATCGCTAGTGGTGGCCATTACGGCGCTCGTTAGATCCGGTCCAATAGAGAGCTGTTCACAAAAACATACCAAAATTCATGCAGTTATTTATCAACAACTGAATATCGTGAGTTGCTGAAAAATTCAAAGCAGACCGTGTTTTTTGTGAACTGATTCGAAATTGTTTTTAGGCAGTTTTGGTAGTTGTTTGTGTAACAACAGAAATATGTTTTTGTTCCAATAACATAAAGAAGACAATAGAATCAGAATTTATTTTATTTTTATAAAAACCATGGACGAAAAGGCGAAAGATTTATTCGATGTGTAGTCATTACTGATTACGCGATACAGTTATTAATTTTTCGTGTAAAAGTTTTTTGTTAAATTGTTTTGCATATTTTTATAAATCTTAATTAACATAAATAATTATAGAGCATATAATGTTTTAAAACATTTAAAATCCCCTACAGTGCAGTACTTACTCAGATTAGCTTGTCTTGTACACTATCAGAAAATTGATTCTCTTCCGCTTCCGCAGTGGCCATGTTCCTTCAAACACATTTTTAATGTCCGGGGAAGTTAAATGTTAGAATGACAGAATTACTTGTTTATTTTGTAAACCCCATTAACTATAACAGTTCATTTGTTTTATTTGTATTACACCGACCGACATAATTATCTAATAGTTATGACCGCCGCAGACATTGTGTTCCCATGTCATCGCCGTCCCTGGTTATTTTAATCTGGTTCTTAATTAATTTGTATAACACTAATTATCGTTAATAGGAAGTCTTAATCTTAAAGTAAATCTCATTCGATTTTCTATTTAGCGACTCGATCTAATCGAAAGATTTAATGTTATCAAAGGAGGTATATGATGTTGTTCCTGAAGTGTTTATAAATGACGTATGTAATATGAATTTGTATGATTCTCCGTGTATATATATATTTTATCACAATCTGACAAAAGTTTCTTCAGTCTGACCACAAATACGAATGATCCTGAATAAATATTTCTGATTGTATTTGAGTAGGATATACAAACATCACAAGATTCTTCCAAGTTGTGGCCATGCAAGGACGGGGCGAGGAGACGACCGTATGTTATATTGAAAGGCGTAGAATTAATATCAATAAGGGATAAGCGCGCATGAAACAGGCGAATCCGAGAAGATAATAATATAACCAATATTACATATGTTTAATACAACCTCAATTGGCATCATATAGACCAAAACTTGTTTAATATACATCAACAAATATAAAATTGACATCCATAATTTAAACCTATCGATCTACTCGTACAACCCTGTTAGTATGAATTATTTTTGTAACTTTATAAACTGTGTTTTCTTCAATATAAATTTTCATTATTTTCTATGTCAAAAAGCATTTCCCATGCATGAGACATCTCGACTCGCATTATACTAAACAAAACGTGTTCCTGCTACCATACAGTACGTGACACACGAAGTAAACAAAATTATTTGAAGTATTCAAAGCCTTGTAACTTACTCGGCAGCTTAACAAGTGCATATGAAGTTTCGTGATAACGTCGTAGAAATTCTAATATACTTTGTAAGTTACTTTTCTTTCCAAAGACAAGTAATGCGTACCACATACATACATACATACATACATAATAAACATTTTATTAAACTTCAAACCTACTTCAACAAGTAATGTTATGATTACACTACTTATGTAGTTAAAACGTACATATTTTGATATCGACAAGAAATCTGACACATAATATAAATAAATATTATACTCGGAAGATTAAAAGTAAATCAATCCGCCGGCATTATTCTGAACGTGATTTTCTACGTGTTTACTAAGTAGAGTTACGCTAACTGAATTCAACGATAAATCTACGAAGCGAGTCTTGCTTGTGCATGAGTGAATAGGTACAAAATGGGATATCTTTAGAATCATCTCTCAGCACACTTATACGCCCACACAGTACTCTGATAGTAAATGTCTTGGTCACCTAACACGGACTCTGTTTGTCTTTTTTTGACTGAACTATTAGCCTCTATATAGTTTGTATATTAAAAATAATAATTTAAGCATGGCGCGTGTCGTGGTGCGTAAAAATTCTACGACCTTGTCCTTCGTGATAAGATTTCACACAATTTTTAAAAGTCGAGCGGAAATAATCAGTTCTGGCGCCGTCAGCTGCCGGCGAACCTTTTGTTTTATATATTATATTTTTAAACCACGCGTCGGCGAGCAATACAAACCTATGTTAAATTTTAACTGTGCGGTAATTATCTGTACATTTAAAATTATTTATATTTTTGAGTCGACTTAATATTTTATTTCACGAATTTATTGAAAATTCACACTACATTGTGCACATAAATAAATTTTTGGCACATTTATTTGACAAATAAAATACAAATGGTTTTTAAATTAATTTCTTTACTTATCTTTTGGAATTGTGCGCGTGAATATCCTGAGCGTAACAATACATCGTCATTTAAAATTGAAACGTGTATCAAACAAGAGATATATCACGTAACTCGTCCGGAGCACGGCGCGCACGACACACGAATTTTGTTCTGTTCAAAGTTAGATTTGATCTCAGTAATCTCTAAAAAGTACTTCTTACAGGTACGTATTTCAATTTCTGAAAATGGTAACTTGATCGTTTCTCCATCTGACATTTTGTGTCGATTTGGGAATGTATAAATTATAACTGACTTTTACTTTATTTTCGCTTCACAAAAGGAACATTGAACATTTACTTAAAGATAGAGTAGGTTGAACGACGCATATATCAAAACCACACAAAGCGAAAGTTAATAACAAAATATTAAACAATTAACTTGCCTTTATTGAAATTGCTTCATGGATGAATGAAAATAAACTATTCACCTTCAGCGTAGTTAAGTCAATAGACTATTAATTCTCAGTACTGAGGTACTGACTCTCTCGACGTCATATCGATATATGACAGAATAAATGATAAAGTAAATAAAAAGATGCTATTTTAAATAAACTGAAAACTTTTCCCCTCTCGCAGTGAAATGAGATATCAACCTCATTCTCAACACATCAAAAACGAGCATCATTCAAACTCCGGCATCTCGTCATTGCGTCAATGTTTCTTTATTAGATGATTTGTTATTATTTACGTGATATAAAAAATAACTGAGCGGCTTGTACCAACCAGTTTCATAACCAATAATTTTTTAACAATCCGACATTTACAAAATGTTCTTACTTTTTAAATAGTGCAGCACTCTCCCGGAGAGAAATAGACAATGAAGGGAAATTCAAGGATATTGTCGAACAAAATTTTACTTTGACTCCATTGAAATGTTCGCATACTTTATAAAGGTTTATCAAATATGTTTCATATTTTAAGTGATTCTGAATATTAACTCGAACACTTAATAACATTCCGTGTTTACTAAATCAAAAATCTAAGTTTTTTATCGTTTTGGTTTCACCACTATGTTGCTTATCATATGTTACTATCATAAATATGAAATGGTTAAAGGTTTAGTTCAGTATAGAATATCAAGGTTTCATCTGCGTGGGAGCAGTGCCAACATTGCCAAACAAAGTGTAACTGAGTAAGGTTTTATCTTGAGGAGATATCTTAGACGGTTGCCTTCGGAGATTGCTTTTAAAAAAAAAAAAAACATATCTCACGCCTGTATTCCCCGAAGGGGTAGGCAGAGGTGCAACTAGTGCACCCACATTTCGCC
>JAABKM020240791.1:0-21443 GCA_016277805.2 Papilio aristodemus | reverse complement strand
TTGACATTCTTTATACACCAGAATTGATTTCTTTCCCACATAGTTTCTAAAAAGTTGGGGCCTGTTTGCTAGTGATCCCATATACCTTCAAAGAGGTCATCCAGGCTGGTGGGAGCGGTGGAGCTGAATTGTGGTAGATACTGTAAATCTTGTAGACCTTCTAGATCTTGTTGTAATTCTTGTAGAATTTGTTGTTGATCTCGTTGTTGATATGGATTTAGCTGTTCACTATATTCCACTGCTTCAAACATGGCACGTTTGTTCGGCACTTCTTCATTTTCGGATTCTTCGAAGCGCCTCTTCACCCCACATTTAAGTTTAACCTTTGTATCTTCATTGGTGTGTAATATACTATTCTCATTCGTCGAAGCATCGAATGGATTTTGATAGTAAGACGTGATAGTACAAGTCGCTGCCGACGATAGCCCTGAAGGTCCAGCCTGGACCATTTGTGTGGACGGTATGCCACTATTGTCGTCAGTATTAGAGTACGCAGTGAAGCATGTAGGCTTGTCAGTATTTTTAATGTTTACATAATCTGTTGCATGACTCAACGGACGAAAATCACAGTTGCCTGGAAAATTATTGTTGTTATCCTGGAAATTCGATAGAAATGATGTTGTTGGTTCGGTAAAATTAAAATAATTGGAAGTTCCTGGATGTATTGGAATATTCGATTGTTCCGCATTGTTCAACGGAGCCTCTTTATATGGATGATTTTGGTAATTTGAGTTTACTGCTTGGTTGCCATCATAAGTGGGCGTCTGAGTTACTGCTTCTACATTAACGTTCGCACCTGCCGTAGCGTAACGCTCTTCAAGAGAATTAGGTACAATCGTTGGATTTGGATTCATAATTGTATATGTTTTTGTATTATCCTCATTGCACAATGTATAATTTTCGCTGTTTTGTTGCGGCTCTGTTGTATAGAGCCGCTGTAATACAATGGGATCAATAGACCTCTGTAAGTTCGATGAAGCAGGTTCAGGCGACAATCCTGTCGATGACCCGGAAATTATATCTGAGCTATAAGAGTAGGTTATATCTTCATTGGTAGACGATGTTAAGTCCTGAATCCAGAATGTGCTATCATCGGATACATTCAATGAGGAAAACGAATCTAACGGAGTCACATCGGTTAAAGAATCTTCAGATCCAGATGAACTAAAAGCCATCGTTTTAATGGGCTTTTGGCATTGTAAAAATTTTTTGTCGTGTTCTTGTTTTTTTTGTTGACAAATTTCTATTTGTCGTGGTCGATTCTTGAAAGTATGAATAAGGTTATATATTTTATCGATGGCGTTAACGATTCTCTCTTTTTCAGGAGGAATTATAGAAAGTTGTTGTGGTGACCGCTCTTCTTGGAACGAAGAATTCAATCGAGGTGGTTCAGAACGGGGTGATGGTAAGTTGTTTACTAAGCGAAGAATAACTTTTCGCAATGATCGTGGATCTTTCACAGGGACGTCTTGGCTATCGTTTACCTACAACAAAAAAACATGATATACGAGACAATAATAACACTGTATATTTTGGGTGTAAAGAATTTTTATCTGGATGGTTTTATTTTCCTCGCTGATTTATATGGAGTTTAATTCATTTAGGACAACAATCTTAGCTAAAACAACAACATTCTATCGACTATTAAATGTTTCAGGTTCATAAAAATTAACCCACAAGATTTTTTTTGTTAAGCCTTGCATTTTTTTCGTTTGAGTAAAATTTGTGAATTCGGAACATCTTGAATAGCAATAGTAAAAACCAATAAACAGTACAAACTGTATGACACTCTTGGAAGAATAGAAAATATTGACAGCTCACTCTTCAAAATCTCTATAACTGTTAAGGCTATAGGAGGTAATGATTTAACGGATACACAAATATTATGACTAAAGCAACTAAATACAGCCGTTATAAAACCATTCATTTTGCATTTTAAAAATTTTCTGTTTTTTTCCTTACTTTTTTTTATTAAAATAATTGAATTTTCATAGCAAACCTGTTTTAGTCAACGAAGAATATAAAATTTCACTTGAGTTTATAAACATTTAATAGTTTTTGCAATTGTTACAACAGTTTTTCATAACAGTTTCATGTAACTTGATGTTAACAGTCAAAAATAATAAAATTAATCCCTTAGGTGAACCACTGAATCACAAAATAGTAAATCTAAATTTTTCAATTTATGAATCCTAAGTTTTTTAACTTTAAATAATTAAAATTTAACACAACATGAGCGCGTTAAAAGTTTATACGACGATATTTTGTCGACAAAAGGCGCAGGTACATCTCCTGGACGCTGCGGCGAGACTGGCGCCCACTTCAGCCGTGACAAGACTACTAGTTTCATAACCTGCGCAGATATATTACATCTGTTCCTATTGCACTTCGGGAAATCGTAACCCCACCGGCGAGCACGGTATTTTCAACCTTTCGTCACATAAGCTGTAGGTCGTTATTTCATCATCGCTTTGGAGTACGTATTACGTCAACCTTACTTAAGCTGTGTGTGTTCAGAATAAGCGAATTACTTTCACACAGGTAAATCCTGCGTGTGTGTATGTGTGTTTTTTTCCAATTGTTTATATTACTGTAATAAGGTTATCATATCATACTTCATTACTGTTAGATGTCTCTAAATATGAATTGATTTCCGATCTACAAAAGTAACTATAATTTATTTACACTAAGACAAGGCCTTATTATAGAACTGTAAGAATGGTTGGAAGCGGAATGCCTTCGCGAATAAGCAAACTTGAAAAGATAAAACCTACAAGTTATCCAGAGGAAATAAATAAATTTATGGTGAACAATACAAACTTTAGATAGGCAGAGATTGAGCCTTACTTTTTAAAAATAAGATCGAAATTCATGTGTGGTTGCACAAGCATTTTGACCACATCTTCATTGAATTGACAAATGAGTAGAACTATTGATTTAATGAAATTGATCGGGCATTATAAATAATGTTTATCACATTGGGCAGATTATTAGACAGGTTTTGATAGTTATTCTCTATTTTATTAAATTATAATTTTAACGTTATAAAACTAGAAATGAAACAAAAACAACACTAATTTTCTTTGTTTTATAATATTTAGTAATCTATTGTTAAAAACTTGAAATAGACTGAATTTTTTTTGCGTAATAAAACTGTTAATCAATAAAAGTAACTTGTAAGATTAGTTTAAGTTAGTTTACAAATGGTTGGTAATGTTATAAGTTATGATTTTTGGGTGATAATTAATTACTGTACTCATTAGTAAGTCAATGCATACATTATTCCGCATTAGTCATAAATCAAAAACTCACGTCTGTAGCCAGAGAGGTACGCAGTGTTTGCATATTACAGGTTCCTCTATCGCGACTTCTACATCCACACATCTACACATACGTACCCAACAGTTACGGATATTCAATTTTTAAGTTCAATACGACTTTTTTTTAGCGTGTTACTACATTGATCGATATAATTTTTTCTGGGACGTCCCTTGTCAATTTTGCAACATAAATCTGTTCATTCATCACCCTCCGTTCGTTCATCCGGTCAATATGCCGAATTAATCACTTTAACCGTGATATCTCCACAAAGAAATTTTCTCTAAATGCCTTATGTACTTTTTATATATAACTAGCAATGTCCCGCGGTTTCAACCGCCACAAAAACTTTTTCAAAAACCTTCCCGGTAAATAATTTCCTAAGTTTTCATGGCGATTGGATGTATGGTTTTTGAACCTATTGAGTACAGACAAATAGGCACACATTCATTTTTATGTACATAGATAATATACTGATGGATTTTAATATCGAATTGGATATCAAAAAATTAGAAAAGTACATATAATTAACGAATATATTTAACATATTAATGTGTATTTATGTACTTGTAAATATTAATTTACTTTTTATGTACTAAAATAAAACTAAAAACTTAAGGCAAGGTAAAACTTGATTAGAGAAAAGGGCTAGATTTGAATGGCATGTTGTAATCCCAGTTAGAGACACCGAACTTGGATAAACTGAGTGGAACATAAGGGAAGTGTCAGTTTATTAGCTTTGGGGTTGGCGAAGACTCGGAAAGAATACAACGCCCACTTAGAATTCACGTATTTAGGGGGTGGATACTTGATAGAACACGCCTCCTTATGCTATCTTGGGCTTAACATATTTTGACAATATTACCAAAATATACACACTTGAACGCATCTAAATACATAGTAATTATTTTTTACATGAAGACAGTCTTAAAACATAGTTTGAATATCCGCGGGACTTTATATTGATTGATATTAATAAAACCCGACCCTAAAGAATAGATCGACTATTGTGTACGTTTTATCTTGGAAATTTAATCTTAAAACAGGTCAATACTTTAATACAAAAATAAAATACGTTTTTTTCTGTTTACGTTACTCATGATATTTGTTGCACTTGAATGTTACGGATCTCTAGCCGGTAAATTATGGTAAAACGGGTATTTTGTTTGTTTTTTAATTATTCGCATTCACATTGTATATGTAAATAATTCAAGCTTTAGCATTTTGGAAACAGGGTTAAAGTCAGCAGTGCGGTTTCACGGGGATTTTGAATTTTCGTAATTCTCGCATTACATCTAACGAACCTGTCACGTCTAAGAATGCATTTGAATGATATATGCATGTTTGTTTTTGCTTAATATAGAAAAATAATGTTTTTTTTTTTAGAAATTCGGTTGGTGCTATAAACCAATAATTTTAAAATTTTCTGTGTTTGCATTGTACTTAAATATATTTCTAACATAGTTTTGTTAAAGTAATTTCTAAAAGCACACTGCAGAATTAGTTGTAAGCTTGGAAGCCTTTTGTAACATTTGCAATCAAACATTTTGTAATCAATTTGCTCATTTTATTAAACGTTAAATTGCAAACTACGAGATAAGATGTAATTAATTTGGTATCGTCTAAGAGAAGAGGTCAAAATTATTTATGTTTAAATACTTTAGCTGTTGTCGTCAGTGCTCTGATTATGTCAACAAGTAAGTTTTTTCTCTTGACTTATATTACAAGTATATGAAATATACCTCATCATCGTCATCGTCTGATGACATCCCCTTGGTATTCTGCAACACCATGTATTTTTTCTTCATCTTCATATTAAGATATTTACCCTCTTCGTTATCAGTCACAGTATTTATACATACGAAACTCGAGACTGTTCCGGTATTTTTGTCGACTTCCAGGAAGCCTTTAGTGCGCATATATATAAATTTACCACACTTTGTCATTAAACGATAGCAAGATTCTCCTACCAAGTGATGACGGTCGTACACTGGAAAGAAATTTATTTATTGTAAAGCGGGTGTTTTTTATTAATTATTGTTGATGTAACAATAAAAAAGAGAAACAAATTTATAATAAAGTGTAAAAAGCGTAATTCATTTAAGAGCTAAAATCACACTGCGCCTTGGACCGTGGTCAAGGAATAATAACTTACCGGTACCTCAAAATTTTGTGAGAAGACGCCAGATGACAAGTACAAAACACTAAATTGTTTTTTTTTTCGCAAACACAATATTTCGAGTATATAATCTCGACAGCTCAACTATTTTTAACACAATACAGTACATTAGAGAACCTTTTATACTCACTACTTCGTAAAGCTGTTGTGACCCAAATGACGTCATCGCGGTGCATGAAGTTCATAGCGTTGACGCCTTGGACCTCGTGTGTCATATACCCAGTGGCGAGGGAGATGCGAGAGTCGCATTGTATGATCTCACCATCTATAGAGTGTCGGGTGCGGTACTCCATCCAAAACGACTCGAGTTTACTCTCAGTGGCGAAAGTGTGGCACTCAGGCTGCACGAGACCAATAAAAACCTGGAACACCCACAACGTGTGACTACAAATTGACATATGTAGGTATATTATCATTATCAGCAGCAATGTAGAAGTAAAAATAAGTCTCCCATATCTCTATGTTATAATTATTAGAATGTTATAATTTTTGATAATAGTGTCCAGTGATCACAAGTAGATGTAACTCTGGTATGTACAGAAAATCTTTTTTTTCTGTAAAGGTGGTAGAATAGAAATAATATCTAGATATAATATATAAAATTAGTTTAGGTGCCAAAAAGTACAAAGCAACTAAACAGAAAAAATCCAAATATCAATTTGCCCGACACAGGATTCGGAACACGGACCTCAGCCTTGCAGCTGTACGTAACAGAACTGCACGACCGAGGCAGTTCTATAATGTAAATAAAATGATAACGCTACAGGTTTTGATAATTTTGATGTAAATACTACCGAGATCGCGGGTTTGCAGTTTGGATAAAATAAAACGATATCAAAGGATGTCGAGATAACGGAATATAATCTTGTGAAGAGATGTCATTTACCACATCGTTTCCGCTCGTACGCCAGTTCTGGTAGGATCTAAGACGTCGCGTCACTATATGACTTCGGTTATTGTTCTGGCCGGCCCTGTCTGCTACCCGGAAGGAGCCTTTAACATGACACTTAATATACTCCACCGGCTTTCGTCGACCATTTTTTCTGAACCTGTTGATTATGAACATGATACATTAATAATTTTAGTATAGACCAATATCGACTTTAAAAATGTTATGGTATTTTTGAGTAAACTTAGAATCGCTTCAATTTTGTTAGTTGTTCACGGGGCGATACATCAGGTTAGTAATAAAAGACGTTAAAGAATAAACATTCAAAATCATTTATAAAATAACACTTTAAAATAAAAACAATCAAACATTACCGCTATGAATAGTAAAACCATCGCGACTTAATTAAAATTTCTTTGCAACAAAAATCAACGCTCAGCTTTGCTACAGCACAGGCAGTGGATTAGGTATAACACGAAAAAATATAAAATAGGTATCAAAATACAACGTTAATTAGGCTGAGGCTATTTGCTTTCTGAGGTATAAGATATATAACGTGCCCATTGCTCGTGACGACAAGGCAAAGCGTATTTATTGTGATATTGTGCTTTCCGCAACTCTACACCTATAATAATTTCTCGACAACAAGGAGACGGTTTAGAAAAAAGTCACCAAGAGTGTCCACACAATAACCTCTGACAGCTAAAACTTTATATAAATTATGCTGGGGTGGCCAAGTTCCATTTTAGTTCCGTTTTAGTGCTGAGCCATTTCTTAAAATCTGAAACTTTTTGCGAACCGCAATTAAATACGAATGCAAAACTGTTATTTTATTATTTTTGTACAAAAATTATATTTATTGACAATATATAAATAAAGGTATGTTTTGAATTAATATATATTATATAAATAAGTATTAAAAATGTAATTGAAACAAAGATGGAAATGGAATTGTGGTACATTTATCAGGAGCCAAAAATACACCCTCCAACAGCCGCAAATTGGCCATCTCTGGCGTCTCAAAAGTTGTGATCTCAATAATTGTAAATTCCCGACATGAAATGAAACTGTTATTCTTAAAACGAGTTTTAAATTGTCGTTCTATTATTTTATCGTTTAAAATTTACGAAGACATGTTATAAAGTATTACTTTATTTTTTCTCTCCTTCTTATGAAACTTAGCGAGGTGTTACCTGACAATGAAATTTCTTCTTTCTTTTGCTAGATCGTCTGCGGCTTTTTGTTTGGTTTCCGGATCATCAGGATATATGATTTCATCGTTGGGTCCCAGGAGATAACTTTTTGGCTTCAACTGGTTCAAAAACATCTGCCTATCGTCCTCATGGATAATGGACAGAATATTGTGACCGATAAGTTCCAACTGTAAAAAAATACGTTGTCAATAATTTTTAAGATTTTTTTTATTTAAGTCAAAAATTTGTAAACATATTGCAACATTTCAAAATATTTTATGATATTATTATGAATGAAATAAATGACAGTTTAAATTAAATTCCTTTTACAATAGTATATTTCAGGTTCAAATCGTAATATGAGAATAGCAAATTAATGGAACCCGAAATGAGTTGATCAATAGGTAATGTTCCGAGCATATACGAGTACATACGCTTTACAGGTTTGATTAATTCCTATCTATGTAATCAGTAGGTATGCTGGATGTCAAGCGAGCACATTGTTTTATACAAATTATTTCAATTAAATTTGAACATTTGAACTTAGAAGCTACATTTACTATGAAATATTTTTTATCGTTTATTTCATTGGTTATTTAAAAGAAAAAAAAAGTAATATTCAAACTTCGGACCTTTTAAATTGACATGAAAACGTTTGAATTTGATTTGCAAGTGCGTATGAGCTTGCCACCCCTCTCCTCTGTGCCTGTCCTACTTTGACACTGTCATGAACGAAGGCACAGTTTTGAAACAACTATCTACTTAATTAATATCTGTGAAACGTAAGCACTTATCGGGAGGGGTTAACTCAACATGATTATCACTCATCATTAGATCGAACAAGCAGCAATGCATCTAAGCCATTCACGATCATTAAGCAACATTAACGGTCTCGTGAAATATGCACATGGCCATTAAGTGAGGAGTAATTCGAATCGATTAAGAAGTATAGCTGGTCACTGCTAGTTCTTGAAGAACCAAAATAAAGGAACAAGAAAACGTACCAGAGAACATTATATGTTTAGTAAAATATTTATTTAGTAAGTATAAATATTAATACGCGTTATAAAAACTATAAATATTTTGAACAAAAGCACTAAAGATAGTTATACAAAAAAAAATTATATAACCAGTGTGAATTATAAACCATGTCAACACTTTCTCATTGCAGTAAAGGAACGACAAGCGACTTATTTATTCAAAAAGAAAAACCGAATCAAACATAAGTAAATGTTTATTTAACGCATGCGCTTAGAAACGACTCAATCTTTCTTAAACATTTTTCGGTGGTCGGATGTTGAATATTAAAGTCACGAATGCAGACAGCGGGAAAGAGTTAACAACTGAAATTGTTCTCGTCTTGATATCACTACGATAAGAAAACCAAGCGATATAAAAATAAATTATTTTATTATCTTTTGATTTACCGGCTCATCATTTCACTTACCTCGGTGTATCCAAGATATTCTTGGACGTTTTGAGAAACGACGACCACTAATGCTTTATATGTTACAGTAATAATGAATCCCTTCATCAGAGTCATTAAATCGTTGACCGAAGACGGTTTGAACTGTTGAGCTGAATTAACGGAATCGCCGAACACTGCGAACAAAGAGAAAAATAAATGTTAGAAAGATAAAAATGAAACAAGTTTAAAAGTTAAACTTCAACACGATAAAAGAAATAAAGAAAGATATTTCAAAATTTATTGTTGCCCATGTATCTATTAAACTTCCATATAATAAAAAGTTTCTTAGTAGACTGTTTAACAATTGGCGAGATATATGCTTAGTATTTTATGCTGAGTACCATATAAAGAATTAATTAAGCTTTGAAGTAATATTAAAAAAATATGCAACAAAAATGAAAATTAGGCCCACAATTTAAGTAAATAAAACTATATAAGGATTATTAAATTTAAATACAATCTAGTTTTATTCACTCTAAATTACTCTTCTCATATACCAAGTGCACCCTACAGTCAAACAAACCAAAGAAAAACACGACATCTTTTAGATAATTTCTAGAAACGTTAAAAGAGGTTTATTTTTATTTTTATAAGTCGAGATGGTAAACACCTATTGTAAATTATTCTCCTGCCTAAAAATCAATACACGTGTTTTGATATTGCTCGTCTGCGCTCCTAGCAGTTGTATTAATTTTCAGGTCAGGTGAAGTTTAAGACATTAAGCAGAATCAATTAATTAATGGTATATCACATTCGTTTTAGAGGAAGCTTTAAGTCGTAAGATAGTTTACAACAGCTTTTAACATTTATTCATCTGGTATGCTTAATGACAGTAAATACCTTTTTAACCTCGCTTCTTTGTCGCAAATTATTTGAACAAAAATCAAAAATCTAAACTTTTCTTATTAAATTACACCGGTACATATCGTGACGCGTGTACTAACCCTACTCGCAAGGCTAACGGACTTTGTAACCGATTGAAAGGTCTGGGGCTCATTTTAATCGTAGCTAAGGACAAACAACGTACTCCCTCACACCAACCCACCGATGCAGTATTGCCCCAAGCCATGATTCGATTAACAACAGTCTGCTGATTAAATTTCGGCATTTTCATTTAAGTTTATAAACATAATAATCTGAATACTCTTGTTTTTGTTTCTTTAAAAATATTCCCATTGTCTCGTTCGCGGATCGAAATTCATTACCGCCCTTTATTTTTATTTGCGTATTCTTTTGTTTACTAAGAACAACAACTAATTAACAGGTACATCGCAATAAATAGTTTTTGTAAAATTTATGCAACGCTTTAGGATTTAGTTATAACGTAGTGTTTGTTTTTTACCTTTTAAAATATAAGGTGATGGAAGGCGAAAGGGTTATATAACTAATACTCCATACTTAATTATTAATTTAATGACTGAGATTTTAAAGAGACATTATTGCGAAGAAATCTTATACCTATGACATTTGTTTTCCTAAACGTTCAATAAGAACATTAACCAAGGAGACATTTTGCACGAACAGTTAATCTTTTATGAAAATAAGGAAGATTTAATTCAATTTATATTGAAATTGAGTGGGTAATGAAAAGGTTGCGAAAAGTTTGTTAATTATCCGAGCCTTATAGGCATTCTACACTTGAACGCCTTCTCCGAAGGGGAGATCGTCATCTCTACGTGTTATGACTTAATTTATGTCACTAAGAATGGAACTTAAATATGTGTTGCGTTACCAAGATAATAAAATATTTACTAACTATCAATGTACTAAGGTGGCCACACAATTTGTAGTCGCTATGATTCTGGCCGAAGACGGGATTTAAAAACTTTTTTACTTCAACTTCAATTAAAAATAGAATAATATTCATTTGTATTTTAAGAACATTTTATTATTTTGAAATATGTAAGTAGGTTGTGAAAAGTTGAAGTAAGTTAATACAATACATCATTCCATATCCCTGCTTCCCACCATCAAGTCTGAAAGATCACATTAATCGTAGAACTGAAGGCAGATTATGCCCTCCATCTAATCTTCGCATCTCTGATTATTTAAGAAAAAGCTGTCATTTGGGTATGATAAATTCGCACTGAAAGATTTAACATAGTAAATACGTCTCAGACTATATTTATATACATAATGAATGACTAGAGTACCACGAGGAAAATTTAGTATTGTTTATATTGTCCTAAAAACTTCAACAAAAGATTTATCGATCGACAGGCGTGATGGATATGATAATTAGAGTCGAACGCATCGGCAAATGTGCCAATGTAATTTAATTGCACGATGTAACCGGAACCAGAGTAAACAAACCTGTTGATACTATATATAATATTGTACTAAGTCTAGACGCATATGTTATATGCACTGTTTCAGTCAACATGCTTTCAAGCATAAATGACGTTATCTGACAAGAATGCAGTCGATACAACATACGAATTTTCGTTTTAAAGACAAAGGTAAGGTGTCTTCACACAACAAATTTATAAATTACGATTTTCTTCGATGAAATATATAAACAAAGAACGGTTACAGAAATTCTTTGGTGCTTTTAGCAGACTTGAGTAGCGATAGACTAAAGATTGAGCATGGTAAGGCAATCGGCATTTTGATAAAAGCATTACAAAATGTAACTAATCCAATTAACTAATGAACTAACGATATTTTTATATTCACATCAGTTGCACATCCAATGCAAGTTAATGTAATATTCAGTATCACGTATTAATTTATTGAATTAACGAAGCAAATGATATCTGCAAAGTGACTTGACGACGCTTTGTAAAGTTTGAATTAGATCTCGTCTGAACTATTCCTTGAACTATTCGAGGAATAAAATGTCTGACAACAAACTGCCAGTTGTAGTAATTGCTTTTATTAAAGTTTTTCATATTTTACAAGTCAATGAGTGTTCGCTTAGAGATGAGATGTATCGTAAATAAATTTAGAAGCCGGAAACAGTATTCAAGTATTGTTAAACATATTTTGTAACTGTTATTAATAAAGTTTTCTATAAAATACAAACTGTTCAGTAATTTTGTTTTCGATATTGATGAACAGAATGTCCAGGACAGGATGTACATTAAAATCCAAACAGTATTAAATTGGCCAAGACTATTGGATATCAAAATTTGGATAAATATGAAGGATGAGATTTGGGTAGTCTAACTGTGATAAGGTGGCTGGAGCTCCATTTCAGTGCCCTTCTCTTGTCTGTCCTTATACCTAGTCCTAGATAAAACCTCGGAATACTCTTGCAATTTATGGGAGTACGGATGTTTTTGTATTAACTTAGCAACGAATGAAATTGCTTGCTCATTTGCCTCTTTATTCAAACTAAAATGCATCACATTTAATTATAGAATTCCTAACTGAAAGAATATTGAAAATATGTTTTCAGGAAAATTGTATGTAGGAGTCATGTCTAGGGATATTTTCAATTCTATGCTCGCAATATTCAGGACATATCACACGTATTTTATACCGGACGGCATTTGGGTCAACGCTGGCGTACTATAAGATTGAATTCAATTCTGGAAGGCTTGCGTAAAGCAAATATATTTAAAATAAATTCACTCAAAACTTTGATGCAAAGCTAATGAACTGTGTAAAACATTGCCTTTGACTCTAAACTTACACTTCACAATACCCACGTGAAACAGTTTTCATGAATTTGTGTTTTAGCTCTTTTCATTGTAGTATATTAATTAAGTAAAATCATCAAATCAATCAAATTTATTAAAATTGATTTGTGTCAACCACGGAACAGATCTATTATTTTTTATAGTTACTGCATTGCTATAGAATTAAATCCTATTCCGTTTCGTGTCCGTTCATAACATTGAACTTTAGGAAATATTCTTATATTTCATTATTTTCTTTTATTGGATGTATATTTATATTTAATTTACCTTATTATATTTTATAAACTAAGTTTGGTTCAAATTATATTATTCTAAACGAAGCAATTTTCTATGAAATAACGACGTAATCGCTTTAAGAGATAAGAAATTACGAGTGCTCTCTGAACACCCACCTCTTATTATATTGTGATAGTATTATTTTAAATGTTGAGAATTAAAATATTAAACTTGCACTATTAATATTTATATAACGAGAACACCGATCTTTGTATGTATAAATTGAAATATCTCCTTAACGAATGATAAAGGCTAAGAATATATCTTTTGTAATAACCCACCTATACCCGCATATCCATAAATGGACAAAAAAGGTACCGTACGTTCCGATACCGTGTCGAGGAAGTGCGCGTTCGAGCCGGGGTGCCACAGGGGTCGGTGTTAGGCCCAGTTCTCTTTACACTCTACACCAACGATATGCCGCGTGCACGCTAACTCTATTTGCCGATAACACCTGCATTTTCACATGAGGGCGTCAGCCTGATACTATTTGTAGACGCAACCAAAACCCTCGGTGACTGGTTTCGGAAATGGAGGAGCGAATTTATAATATGTGCTAATATTATATACTTGAACCGCGCTTTTTTCAATATATTTAACACAAAAGCTCGAACTGTTTGTTAAAAACTTACAGTCTGAAACGATTGACTTGAATAAGATTTTTATCATCATTAGAAAGCTACGTCAGTGGTATAGGATATTCTTATTTACATATATAGCTTTCATTCATGTGCTTTGATTGTCCAAAATCCGATGACGTCACTCCAAGTAGCATATATTAATCCACTGTTTAGCATTTCTTACATCATATTCCGTAATTATTAACACAAGGTACAGAGTTTCTAAGAAAAGATTTTTATTCTCTATTCACCTACAGACTTCGTAATGAATAGAACATTTTTATTCAACTAATATAATTCGTCTTTCGTGTTAAAATATATCACAGTTATTTGGTGTGAATAATAATGTAACTATTTCAATGAATTCTTTAAAGAAAAACAATGGCAATGGATTAAAATCGCCAAGGGAATGCTTCTCGCTGAAAAGATAAGAGGACATATGATAGTGCATTGTTTCTTACGAAAGAGGTAATATAGAATTACCGTCAGTCAGCCATGTCAGTTACAACATATATAATGGACTTAATGTTTGCAGTTAATGTTTATGAGGTTGCCTTAGTCTCTTTTTCTCGGTTAGGGCGATAACTCTATTAATATTGCATTTGTTTTCCATTCGTTCAGGTGATTTCCAACAAATGTTCGTATTTTAGAGAAAATTTTACTCTTTACAAATAATATATTTAAGCCGAGTATTATTTGAGTTCACCATATTTTTAGAGAGTCTTAATATGATATCGCAGGATTAATGTTGAGTCCTGAGACAAGTTAGCGTTTGTTTTGTTAATCAATTTTAATCGAACATTAATATAAACTGTAAATCTTTAAAAAAAAAAGATTTATAGATTCTTCTTTGTAATATCGCATTGAAATATTTTTAACACAACTCTCTTGAAGGAAACCGATTTAAAAACGTGCCTTCACTTAGTGTTCTTACGTTTGATACTTAGGTTCTTCATTCAAAGGTTTCTTGAGGTGTTCTGTAATATAAAATAAGTAAGAATCTTACATTTCACACCTCACTTTTATATGAAAGTAGTTTCAGTAAAACTAGTTTCGTTGAAACATTGCAACGAGCTTTGGAACGTTGTGTAGGAATAAAAATGTTCTATACTTATTGAACAGGCTCCTACTTGTGTTCAGAGTAATATTTCGTTAGAGATTAGACAAATTTACAGTGGACCTTTTGAACATATTACATTTATAACTTGAATCCCCTTAATATTTTAGGTATCCTACTTATAAATAAGTTTATTATTGTTTATGTGAGACAACTTAGCTGCTTCCGAAATAGAACTGGGCCCTATTTTATAACAAGGGGGCAAAAGAGCTTTGGTTCGCCTAAAAGGCGATCAATGTCGCCCACGGACATCTACAACACCAGAGGAGCTGCAGACGCGTTGCCGGCCTCTTAAAAAGGAATCTCTTATCTTACACAAAGGAATCTCATGTGGCGTTTTATTAAAATAAAATCTAAAGCTTATGTTCTTGTTATGTCTTATTATCAAATTCATTTTGTGTATGAATGATATGAATCAAACAAGTAGTAAAATGTTTATCTTTCATTCTTACTTTATTACAATTTGTATTACCACCTTACTATTTGTAATAAAGTATAAGATTTAACCAGAATTATTATTTTTTGTACAAATTATTATTTTTATACAAATTTAGTAATTATTAGTTTTTGTACGCGGCGTTGTGTACATTTTCTAAATTTTTTTAACAGGTATTCTTAATTATAAATAATACATTACCATGACGACATAATTATTTCTTTTTATCTTAACCGATGGTATAATTTTTTTTCCGAGATAAAAATATATCTTCTATCTTTTTTGTGCAGAATGTTAACATCGGTAAATTAGCTTATATTTAGCATAGGATGTTCTAAAATTAAATCTAGTAAAACAATTAACAAATATAACAGTGCATTATTCTATGTAATTGTAACACCCGTGCATTGTTGTTAAATTGACATTTCGAACCTGTCCCAAATTGTTGTTGAGTGGAAACATGCCAACAATATTACTACGCTCGAATATTTCACTAAACCTGTTACATCTAACGAGTACCGACCTAGTGCAAAAGCTATTCGATTACGTAGCCAAGAAATTAACAAACGTGTTACTACGCAAATTTCATAAGAGTAAATATAGAAACTTCATAGGCCAAAAATATCTACACATCATTAAAAAGGTTAAAAATAAATTTTCGTCCATGTCACCTCGAGACAGATTTAATATTGATTTACCTATCACGAAGCTATAAAGTCCGTCGACCACAATTGTTTGTCGTTGTCCTTGTCGAATCTGACAGTTATGTGAAGTATTTGTTCTTCATATGATAACGTAACAGAATACCGTTAGGTTTAGAGCATTATGCACAAAAGATATAGTACATATTGTTAATAAATTAATTTATCTCAATACAACACTTGATATAAAAAAAAAACAAATCAATTGAACCATTTCCGAGGTAGCTGAAATATTTTACAAGAAGTGAGCAACGCTTTATATAAGACAAATTAATGTTTTTGAATCCAAGAACGAAATTGCAAATAAATTCAAATGACTAATATTATATATTATCAGATATAACAACAAAATACTGTTACTAAGTTGTAGTAAGATGTAAACAAACTACATCAAAGACATGTAAAATACATGGACATGTCTAGCAGCTAGAAACATTCGATACTAATTACTAGTTCCCCCCCGGCGTTTGTTGCGTCAATTGATTCCCGTCTGGTTCCCTCGCTCATGCACATCTAGTGTTCACGATGCCACTTTCAGAAGACTATCGGGTTTTAATTATATTGGATGGTTCATTTGGCTGCTGTTAAAGTACAATATGTTATTAATTAAATCGTCAACTGTTTTCGACCACCGAATATTACTACGGTTTTTTTGTACTATTAATATAATACATTATTATACAGTTGATTATCATTCTGATAATTATTAATGTAGTCCCTTTTCACGTGAGCCATTTGATGATCGTATTTTTAAGCGTAAAGCCTTAAAATAATTAATTTTATACCATATTTTATTTTCTATTCTTAAACCTTTTCGTTGACATTAATATGGTTTCAAAAATATTTTATTACTTCTTACTGAAATGAATTAAAATATCATCGGTGATTTACAATTGAATATCCCAGAAGTACGTCTTTGTATCGATTGACCCGAAGGAGTAAATTTATTAAGCATTCGATCAACAACCTGTGTGATTTTTGCATTTATTTTTTAATTTTACGCCGAACTAAAAGCACATTATATTAAATTATTCATAAAATGGTCGATTCGTGCGAATATTATAATACACTGAAGTGAATAATAAAAGTACATAAAAACAGGTTAAAACCTTCAATAAAGGCACTGATTCGTACGTATTACAAATATTATTCATTTATGCAAAGTAAAATTGTGTTAAAAGACAGAAAAAATCCCCCGATACTCAGTGTCCTATTTTGTTGACTGTACTTTTAACGGATGCACGAATGGATAAGGTTGTTAGAGTAGCTTCCACCAATATTACAGTGGACCGGATGACACTTTAGCGAAACTCAACAGCCAACCCTATCGGTATACACAAAGCTTATCTCTTTTATACTTTTCATCTCGAATATTTTTGTATAACCTGTACATCCCAAATAACACAGGTGTTTAAGAGCAGAAAAACGCTTTTTTAATCACACCAATTTACCTTTTAGTATAGAGTAGACAAAAACAAAAATAAAAGGCAATACGTCTCAATTTATACTATAATACCATGATCATTAGTTACAACGTCATCATTATAAATTTATTATAAGTAACCAAAATGTGTGGTCAATGTTAAAATATCAATACTACGACATTTTAGATATATAAAAAGACCGGACGTCTGTTAGAAACGGGGGGTTTGCACTCGACGGCGACGCGCGGCAGGGAGGTTGAGGGAGATGAAATTGGAATTCACTGTGCTTTCCCCGCTGTATTTTACTGTAAAAATTGAGCGACTAATTTTTGTTTGATGTACGGTATTGCATCAAACTAATTTTAACATTGTTTTTTTTTCTGTTGTTTTATAACTTAGTACATTTATATCGTTTTATGCAAATGACGTTAACACAGTATTTAAATTTAAGCTGTATTATATGATAAATAACCAATCACGCCCATAACCCAAGGGGAAGTCACAGATTACTAATTTCCACTTGGCGCGATCCTGACACACAGAGTCTGAAGTATGTTATTGATTTGGTAAACATAAGCTCGTCTAGGACGTACCCTACAAACACTGCAACTCACTTTTACGAAATATTTTTACCTTGTTATCTTCGTCGTCCTTTCATCATTTCCGAATTTTTAAAGCTACCTCCATTTAAGTCACACATTTCATTACAACGCTATTTTTAATCGCTATATAATAATAATAATAATAACAATAATTCATTTAATCATTCCAAAAAAAATTATATCGAGTACAAATTCCAAATTCTCGACTTATATCGAGGTGGAAAACCCGACATCCCTTTGCCCGACCGGATCCGAGACATAAGCAACGCAACAGTACGCAGAAGGACGTTAGACATACAAATGGATATATAGCCCACGTTATTTTATGAGAGAACAGATTCCTTAGGTGTCGATTTTCCTACATCCGAATATTATTTTAGCTTTACTGTATTAGTAAATATTCAGCGTATAAATATATCAAGTTTGCAGGATTAAACGTTTTGTGTTATAATTGACCTGACTGGTGTAAATACATCGCATAATGAGAAGCTCACTCTGACTTAATTTGTTGCGTCGTTAAATGAACTGAAGGTCACCATATTGTATTAGACTAGTGGAAAATGTAACGTTTTTAACTTAAAAACTAAATTTAAACTTTTGTTTTTTATTTGAACTCATATGAAATTGAGGAAGATGCTATAGTCGTTTACTGAAAGTTATTGAAAAATATGCTTTAGAAGCTGTCAGTAGTGATTCGATCGTAATAATTAGTTTAAAAATCTTCAAAATTTGCAAAAATATTTTTTTTTAATTAAATGTTTCCAATAAAAAAATACTACTATTTCTATGAGCGATTGATGACATAAAATGAGAAATTATTTCACGAATTTTAACTTAAGATATTTTACTAAATTTTATTGGATTGTAAATAAAAAAAAACTGTAAACATAAATTACAAGAGTATGAAAACAATATAAAACCTAAACTAAAAATGAAGTGGTCTGTGTTTGTTTACGCAACTCGTAAATGGAACATGAATATTTGGATACACATTTCAATAGTAGCCCGGTCCGTATTGAATAATATTTGTCTATTTACGAGTGGTATTGAGGAGGATTTGAAAAGATCACGTAGGCGCCCGTTGTCGCTCATTAAACTAACGATGTTAGGTTTTACTCTAAAAATTCATATTCAAATGTTTTGGAAAACGATACAAGTATGTATATTTTTTAAGCTTAAAATCTCTTAGTTTAATATTAATAATGAAAACTATTATGTAATGAATAAAGCAAATCTCTAAGCATAAATACTGTTTAGCAATGAACCGCTAATTAGCCTCTGATACAACCAAAGAGGTTAAATACCGTCAAAGAGGTCGAACTAATCATGCGTGCCCTATGTTTCAGATATGAAAAGTGATTTGTTAAATAGTATAAAAATTAGTAATAAAAGTTGTGGAAACTAGCGATTTAGATCTGAAGTCAATATAATTTTTATCATCAATGGTACATGTTTAAATCTAAAGTGAGAGTTAAATTATATTCTTTGAAAATTTGATGTACGCCGCAATAGTATGCAATATTAATTATTAAAGTTCAAAACGCAACCATGTTTATTGAATCAACCAGGATTGGAATGAGTTAACAACTAGTGGACCCTTTGATCGTGGTTATTATTTGCAAATACTGCGAGGGGAAAATGTATTGTCACACAATGAGTATATATTTTCAATATTGGTTGTGACAAAATCGTATGAATAAAACCCTAATGTAGGAAAAATGTCATTTACAGTGAAGTTGATTAAGATCTCCGAGTGTCTCTAAGATCAAACTCATTGCGCTCTCCGCCGACTTAGTTATAAGTCAAGTTTAGAAAGTTTGTGTAACAAACTTATTAACAACTATCTAATTGACTTTTGAAATTTATTTGATCTTTTAATGAGTATAACTATAATGAAAGATATTTTTTTACGTACTTACATATATTTTTGGTATGGTATGTCAGTATTTGTTCTAAATTTTATGCTGAATTCTTGACTGAGATCACAGACTTAGACATATTAAAATTATAATCGAATATTATATTTAAAAGGTTTAAAATTTATACACAGTAGCACAAAGAAGCCTTTTCGAAATCTGTCTCGTGAGAAGACACTATTGTTGAGGGATAAGCTATAAAATTAATTGTGTTCAATCTACTCACTACGCTATGGTTCGATAAAAGTTCTATTGTGATGTCGGTGCCTGATAAAATGAATAAAGGCTGCACAATTCACCCACCTTTATGTAGCTATGGATTATATCTTGAACAGCTTTCATCTTGGTTGGACATATTATTTAATATTTTGTAAAGTAATAATGTACTACATCAGGATCTTATTTCACAGTATCACACATTGTCCGGGAAAGATTATTATAAACCTTTTTAGTGTTTACGTTTATTTTATTTAAGAACAGTAAACGTAAAAGAATTGTGTACATCTTACTTGAATGCTTCTTGCTTCCTCAGTCATATTGAATATTTCCGAGATAACGTATTTCCATTAACTCGGTTCCGCCACAATTCTCGCATTGTTAACATCCTTATATCTACGGTTAAGTTCATAGTTATATATAAATATATTTTTTTCTAAATTAATTATAGATTCAATAATTATACATTCAATACAGTATAAAGTACGGGCAATATGTTAAACTAGTTATTACCAACAATAACTACCCACATTACCTTGAAATTTATTTCCCTTATGCAACTCAGAGAAATTTAATACAGTACATACCTTAACGGAAATTATATTTCATTTCACATCTTATTCTCCTTCCCTTTTCTAACTTATGTGGGAACGACACGAATTGATAATTATTAAAGTTTTTAACGCCCTACGCCTCCACAAGGCAGCAGAGGCATCAGATGAATCCAACAATCTTCGGAAATTCAATTAACAGTTATGCAATAATGTGATTTGCACTATAATGACAAAACGAAACCGTCCAGGCGTTTCGGATTCAGCTTTGGATTAGGGAATAGATTTTATGCTACGGTGAATATATATCTCCAGTAAGTGTTCTCAAACGGATTAAATTAACATAGGATATAGGATACAATATTATTATATAGGGACAGTTTGTTGATGGAAACATTAACTGGCCACAAATTTATATATATTCAAAGGCATAATAATAATAATTCATTTAATCGATCCAAAACACGCAACACGACACAACATAAGGGAAACAATGTGAAGAAGAAAAATAATTTAAATAATAATACTGCTACTTATACGTTTACCTTGTTATTCATTCTTTATTTATTTCTTCAACTTGCCCGAACCGAACAAGAAATAAGATATTTCAAACTGCAAGAACCTCAACAATAAATGTTTCAAAGAAATCCTATTATATGAGAAGTTGTATAAAGACCCGAGTAGTACATTCATCTGTGCGTAAAAGACTTAAAAACTTAAGAACACTAAATAAAGTTTTGTGTCGGTAAAATATGTCCACAATAGTAAATAACTAAAAACTTCAAGAATTTAAACAAAAGCACTGAAAACAATCGAAATTGAAAATATAACATTTAAATGTATTTAACATTTTTTAGTAGAATATACGTATTATAATGTTTATTACTATCTAT
>JAABKM020239092.1:0-58391 GCA_016277805.2 Papilio aristodemus | reverse complement strand
GGAACGATTACACTGCACTTGCGTGTCGATGGATCGATTGCACGCAACCCCCCAATCCCAGAATAACAGAAGAAGTTATTTAAATAAAGAGAAAAGTGACTGCCCGAGATGCAAAGAGTTTGATACAGATCATTAATTAACATTTAATCATATTCTATTCCGACTCCCGCTTTTCCTTCATCCATTCTATTGACACACATGTAATGAAGTAGAGGATAATGATATGCCACTGCATATAGCGACATCTCTTAGAATGTTTAAGCACTAGTAATTGACGCAAGCAAAAAGATATCTAGAGTGAGATAAATTTTATAATATAAATCGTATCTTAATATCATACAAAATTTCATATACATCATTGCACTGCACACATTCCAAGATATACAAAATTCGCTAGTTTTGTTACAAGATTAAGGATATGCCTTGTCTGCCCTTTGTAAAGCGGATGTAGTAATCAACCATTACGTAAATCGCCGTAAGTCGCTCGCTTTGTATCTAGCCTACGAATTATTAATATCTGCAAACTTCCCCTGGCACATTTGATATATAAAATCTTATAAAATTATTTGTAAAGTTCGAATTTGAAATTAAAAAAAAACTACGTGTACATTACTTTAATGTAAAATACTAATGATGACTTGTATTTTACATAGAAACAACTACTTTTAATAATTGTTCTATTATGGTGTTATATATTTGCTGATAAATTTAATTATACTTTAATTATATTTATTAATACAGTACGCAAATAAAGTTCAACTTAGTAACTACTCTTTGTCCTAAACCCGCCGCCCACCCCACCCCTTCACATCTCCAGCATCCTGCCCGGGCCACGCTGCCTACTGCGCATGCGAGCAAATATCGATTTATTACATCTAGTCCCGAAGCTATAGAATTTCTAGAAATTTAAGGGCGTAGATTCTATAAGATATTGAATAAAGTAATTTTTCATATAATATATTTTGTGAGAGTAACACAAAAATATAGTCTAAAGAACTGGAATGCGATAAGACATTTTGGAATACAAAGATCTTTGGGCACGTTGGGCACACATTTTATTAATTCAAACAAAAAAATGATGATTAATATCATGGTTTAATTATCGTTGGTGAGAAAGATACGATTAAAAATATTTTTTGAAATGAAAACTTTTTTTTAAGTACATTAGACATTTTTGAGACGAGGAAAAAGTACTGAACTTTGACCGTCATGAAGAATGCATGAGGACTCTAATATCAGTGGCGTTGAATAGGGGCAAAGAGGAAGAATCTTAAAAATAAAAAATATGAAATTCCGAGTAATTTGATTTCTACAAAAGTCACTTAAAAGGGAGTCAAGTGCAGTGTGCGTGGAGCTGAATAACGCTCTACCGCGATTCGGCCTGTATGACCTGAGGGTCGGTGGGGCCATGGATAGTGGTGGATTAAAAGTAACTTGTGCTAAATGGCACATTTATCAAAATAAACTACATTCAAAAGTAGATCATTGCGATAGGTCATCGAAGGTATATATCCTTAAGGCTAAATTAAACTAATCTGTTCGCTTGCTTCCAATAATTGTGCGCTATATATGGTTACAGTCCACAAAACCGCACCTGTAATACGATACTAGCTACCTTTGGAGCCGTGAACATCATTCAAACATCTCTTGCGTGATCAAATCAGAATTCTAAACCGTAATGAGTGACAATCCAATCCGAAGTCTTGTCACTTTATGTATCGCTCCCCAGCTCGCTTCCCAACCTGGTATAATAATAAAGTAGCGTAGTCCTCGAGCATACTTTATCTTCTCCATGTTTTCCCTTATCGCGATTGACAAACGATTGGGCTTTTAATTGATAAGATGAATTAAAAGATTTAAATATTATATATTAATGTCTTACCTAATAGCGTAATGTTGAAAGGTTCACCTCTTCCCTGTTTTCTATATCACATATTTATCACGTAAATTGTTCGTATCACAAAAACAAAGTATGTTACCCTATATACCGCGTTGAAATTCGATCTGTACTTAACCGAGGATAATTCGAATTTGAAACGAAACGTATTTTAAAAATTCTCCATAAATAAAAAGAAAATATTAACAAGATGACAATGCCCATATGAAAGCCTTGATGTTATTCAAGTTTTAACAATTGGAAAATATTTGATTATTCGCGAATACATCAATATTAGCAGTGATTAAATAAAAGAATGTAAGAACTCTTAAGTAAAAGGTCTCGGATGACACATGGACGACTTTTAAAACCATGGAGCGCGCTACATTATTTCAACGACTGAATTAAGAATGCTGCAAGTAACAGGTCGATGTTTGCGACCCACTTTTATCAGTGTTTTTAATGCACATGCGCATTTCCAGGACGTCCCCGGCCTGTTTTGGTATTGCCGGGCGTTGCCGGCTTGTAGACGCAACTTGTTGCACTTGTGCGCAATTATCGAACTAGTGTCCTTATCTGTCTGAATGTATTATTACAAATAGTGTCTACTTAGACGGCCGCCATATTGAAATATGGCGTCTATCTGGATGGCGCGCCACATTCAAATATGTCGTCTATCTGGATGGCGCGTCCTACTCAAAAATGGCGTCTAAATGGACGGCCGCCATATTGAAATATGGCGACTGTATCAAAATAACTAATGTTATCCATCCATAATGTAACAATTTATTTTTCTATTGCATAATTACCATCTCCTTTTTAAAAATATACAATAAATCTAATTTCATGATGGGGCTCAAGGTCTGTATTAGCACAAACCCATAACAATTCTAATTCTATTGTTAACAGTAGCAGTGTTCATTCCCACTAAATAATATAAAATGACAAAATTTGTTTCTGTATAACTGCCTCGGTGGCTCAGTGGTATCACGTATTACGTATACGGTACCGCTGCAACGCTGAGGTCCCGGGTTTGATTCCGGGTCGGGAAAAATGATATTGAGTATTTTCAACTTGATATGGGACGGAAAACCTATGGCGAAATGTGGGTGCACTAGGTGCACCTCTCTACCTACCCCTTCGGAGAATACAGGCGTGAGATATGTTGTAGTAAGCTTACCCCTAAATACCTAAATACCTTAATTCTCAAGGTCACGGATTGCAAAATGAATAATTTCGACTGAAAAAGAATAATTGACATATTTAAATTCTTACTTGGATATATTTAAACTTAATTTCTTCTTCACTAATTCACTAAACTAAGATTTATTGTCTTTCAGTTGCAGCGATGCGCTTACAACTGCACAAATTTTAGAGGGAATTTAATCTTGGTCGAAATCATGCATTCCTTGGATTCCTGTCGAGTCCGCATTCTTATTTGAATCTTTGCATGCTACTATCAATTTCCATATGGCAAATATCAACAGGTTCATTATCACCAAGAAAAGGGTGATGCGTCTTCGGAACAACAGGGCGGCGTTAGTCAGTTCCATGGCAATTATTCACTGCGCTTGAGTAAACTTGACGATCGAAAATTTGCAGACCGCTGCACGGGAATTGGGCGAAACGAAACGAACTGGATTTTTTTTCTCAAATTAAACGCGATCCCGCTATCAATAATTACAAATAATTGATACTGAAATAGTTAAGAATAATAATAAAAAAAATGTCCACGAAAAAGAGTATGTATTGGGCAAATCACGAACACCAACACGATGAAAGAAAAAAAAATATTTTCCTATATCAAAATCGAACTAATGAAATAACTAAATTATTCATCGAATGGATCTACAAAGAAATGACATAGTTTTTAATACGAGAATAAAACACGAGCGACCGCGGGTAATCGCGGCGACGACGGCGGTAACGATGCGGTCGGGGGAAAGCGCTGCGAGGTGCGAGACGCCGAGCTTTGCGCAGGCGCCCCCTCCAACTTCCCCTCGGCCCATGGGTCCGTGTGCCCGGACGATGATATCGATCATGCGCAATTTTACGCGTCCCCAAGTCTTTGTTATAAATTTTCCTAGCATTTAATATTTCATCAGCCTGACTTATCATTATTAAACACGACGTAAAAAAGTCGTTTTAATAATAATAGTAATAATTACTATAAATTTCAGAAGTCATCTATATATGATAGTAAAAAAGGAGATAAAGAATTTGATAGAACTAGAACTTAATACTGAAAATCAATCAAATTTGTAATATCTGAAGTAAAAGTTTCCACCTTATTGAACAGTTCCCTGCTAGCAATTGTGGACTTCTCTGATGCATGTAGTCAAAAAATTATCTTTTTTTTTTCTTTTGAAAACATTGCTCATGCCCTCCAGAACCGCGGCAGCCCTAACAGTGTCCTGAAGCTATTCTTGTACAAAAGTTATTACGCAGAACACGATTGTTCTGTACGTGATGTTTTTACTCAAACACACGTTAAGATTGTCGAATAAAAAAAGACTATCTATTATTTTCTTACTCAATATATTTTAATTATTTTTTGTTTCACTTTATTAAATTTGACACTTTCAAACATCACTTTAAATTTGGGCTAAAAATGAACGAACGTGCAATAATGTTTATTCTGTTAATTAGTTACGGCTTCATTATTATTGTTTTTAGCACGTACTCAATTCTCAGAATTCGTCTTGTAACCGTTGATACCGGAGATAACTCGACGTGGGAAGTCGCAACAGTCCGCTAGACTCTGTATCCGCTGTCACCGTAATCGTAGTACACTACATCCTGTTGTTTTCACACACTGATTAGGGCCTCTTAGTTTGTTTATTTATGTTAACCGGATGTTTATAAATGAATAAGGCAAGCGGTTTCTTTATCTTGGTTCTATATCTCGCTCTACTAAATTTAATCACGATCGAGGAAAATATATTTCTCTTACGTCATTACTACGTTAATCCGCTAGATAGTTTGTGTGTGTTCTAATTAAATGTTTATAATTACTCAGTCCATAGAGTTTTCTTAAATAAAATAATACATGTTTCATTTACCTTTTTTTGCTATATTTTCTATTGCTATATCTTGTACAAATAAAGTGCATTATAGACATTTAATGTATTTATTTCACAAGCGGCAACTTATATGCGCTGTTTGTGGCGAAGATGCTGTAGCCGAAAGAACTGTGCGGAAGTTGTTTGCTCTCTTGCTAGAAATTTCAAGGTTGAAGTTAAAAATCATTTTTTGACGAAAAACCTGAGAGATTATGGAAGAACGTAATTTTCAAGTTGGGTGAAATATGGAGAAAGAGACAAAATGGTACCTATATAATATTATAAATGTATACCAATATTTATGTATACAGGGTGAATGTTTCAACCTATAAAAGTGATGGCCAACTCTATGAGAAATATTGAATATTACTCAAAGCAGTGTCGGGGCCGATTTTGATGAAAACAAAAAGTGCGTCATTGGAATTTTGAAATACCAATATTCAATATATAAGTTCTTTTTAAACTTCACATTAATAATATTTCAAAGTATACGGCGCAACAAAATATAAACTCGCACGTCTTCAAATTGCTTGATCTCATTAGATTGACAAATTTAACGTCACCGAGCGTCGTCACGTGAGTAATAATAGGAATCGATAACAAAGGAACTTCTGAGAATTAATTAGAGCGGTATATAAGAGTTGCATGAGTTTGAATTCGGTTTCGATTTACAATCGTGATTGTTTTGTTTTAGCCTAGTTATAACAATGTATACAAAAATGATGATGAAACTAAGTGGTGTTAAAATGGAATATGATGAATGTCGCATTTCGTATAGTACTTAGTTTTTAATTCAATGATTATTAAGTGATATGTGATGATGATGGATGAAGAATATATTTGAAGTGCTTACCAAATATGATGTCCCTTTCTTAATCAGATATCCATTGCAGTATTAAAAGACTTTGTAATTCTTAATTATTGACTTTCCCAATTAGGCCACAAATCGTAATACGCGTGCGCAAATATGGGTATTGATTCGACGCAATATAAGACTATGATTTTTTTTTATAATGGAAAACATTTTCTTTAATTTAAGCGAAAAATTTTTAACATTTATTTTATTTAAAAATAAAATTTATAATAAGGAGGAGTAACGTTGACAAAACGTAAAAGATGAAGCTTATCAAACATAGCTTTCCCAAAGAAAAAATGAAAATTGACCAAATCATTGTTAATAAGTAACCGCGAAATGAAAGTACCGAAAAAGAATACTTGTATGAAGTATAAGGTGTGGAGATAAATCTCTATATTGGTCGGGTATTGCGAGCGTCGTGGTCGCAGAAGTGGGCACAACTAAATCCACTGCCAGTGCAATGATGTAAGATGGGGGGATGGAGGTGGCTTGGGTGGAATAGCATCCCGATGCACATGCGCGACTTTATTGATCGAATGCATCTCCCGTCCCGGGAAGACAGGGCCGTTATCTCTTATTACCCAATACAATGTAACATTTCTGTTTTAATAACTTGAAATTCTTCGCAAATTTTGTAATAAACATAACGATAAAAAATGTCGATCTTTGAATTTGGTTACAACGAATTTTTGAAAGGCACTGCTTATGTCTATTAGACCCCAACCTTTCCTTTAACTCTTTACGTTGTATTGAACGAAATAATCTTTTTCATTTTTGAAATACATTCAAGATATATTTTTTAATTGATGTATTTTCAAATTTTTCGATTGCTGAATTTAATTCCCTTCCTATATTTTCTTTTAATATTAGTAAGTTGTGAAAAAATCTATAGATTTCTTCTAACCATTCTAATTAATCTTAAACTATCGCTATGACATAGTTGACGACAGTAGTCAAATGGCAAATTCGAACCTACGATCATGTTATTCAAGTTTCGTAGTCCGTATTCTTAACCACTAAGCTAATGCTTCGGCGCCGTATCTATTTGCGCGTAATTTAGAGAGACATAATTTTTTAAAATATGCAAATATAATTTTGTCTGAATATATTATTGTAGATCAGTATTGAACGAGGATCGTCTCTCGGTATAAGATTAGCTTTGCGTAGGTAGGTACCGAACACCCCGATCAGCTCCCTGTCGACCTGCTTCCCTCCCACGACCGGCTCCCCCATGACTAGCTCCCCTTTCAACCTTCTCACCCCCATAACGGGCTCCCCCTACGACATTTTCACCCCTAAGATAGGCTCCCCCCCACGACCGGATCCCACCCAGGATCGATTCCCGTCTCGACCGGATCCTTCCACCCCCCGATGGGTTGGAGCTACCTGGGCATCTGGCGAAGGTGGGGTCGCGGATGTACACGTACATTTATGGATACAAACACGTATTTAAGAAATGAATAAAATACATAAAAAAATTTAAAAATTATTTAAAAAAATCAAAATTTGCATCATATTTTAAAAGTGCTAGGATATAGCTCACTAAAAAAGCCGAATGGCGGATTCGATTCCATGACCATATTGGGCAAGCATCGCAGTCCGTAATAATTATGTTGTGGACATGTGATTAATTTGGGCATCATGAATAATGACCAAATTATTGTTCAAACTGCCCTTTTTAACAAAATGCCTAAATGAAAAATACATAATTGCCGGGCAATATAATATTTAAAACTCTAACCTTAAACATAAATTAAGGAAATAATTTGAAATTTACTTTATTTGTGTATTTTTATATCCAACTAGCTGCACCCGTTCACGCGTCGCTATGTTTGAACAAAAATGCAGTTTTTTTTGTTTTTTTTTTTTTTCAGAAACCTTCCCGGTGAAGAACCTAATAACTTCCCAAATTTTCACGGCGATTGGGTGCATAATATCTATAAAGGACATATAGACATTCATTTTTATATCTAAGACTAAGCAGAGTTACCTTTATAGTAACCCAAATTCATGAAATATCTCCTTTGCTTTGTTTAAAAGATAGTAGACGTTATGCCCGGAAAATATGCATATAAACCAATTAAAAATGTTAACCGCAACATACACAGCCGATAGGAATTTAAACATACTATAAACATGACACGCAGTTTATGAGCAGTACAAAACTTTTTACTACTTGGAATAATTTGTTAATATAATTATTAACTATATAAATCTTACCTGTTGCTGAACGGTAAGATGTGATGTGGGAAACTCGTAACTTAAAAGTTGAGGAGCGTTTTAAGTCCTTTCCACAATATGAAATATAATATGTTTGCGATAACTAAGAACAAAGTGAAACGACGTCGGGGCGTCATTTCGAACCGAAAACCAGCCCTCTCCATGATTCCGCTTTGTGCTACGGAGCCGGTCGCCGACAAAAGCCTTGCGCGTCGCTATCGATTTCACGCGCGAGCCCCGGGAATTACGCTAATTTTAAATATTTTCAATTGAATTATAAGATACACTCAGAAATTTAAACTGTTAAATTTTATTTATAATATATGAGTAATGTAACAAAGAAAATCTCGTTCACGATTAATTTATATTACGGTAGAAGAAACGCGCGTCGATCTCGAGCGACGTCGGAGCCAACAATGTAGTAGGTGTCGAGGGGTTTTCGTGCCCTACCATCCGTTACGGCAGCCCTTCCCCGGACAAAACCCCGCACCATTCCTCCCACAACCCCCGTTCGCCCAAGCAATTTCCCGTCTTGCACCTGCGCGATATTATTGACTTGATGAGCTTGCGAAATAGATTTCAAACTCATTATTGAGAATAGTATAGAATGAGTTTAATAAATTTATTGCGTCGTAATAAAATTCTTTTATTTTAATTATGATAAATTATGTATAAAAATACAACGAAATTAAACGGATATTACATCTACATTAATTCAATTTATTTTATAATATAATATAATAGATAAATAAGTTAAAATTTATAATGATGGACATGACATAAGATGGACATGTCCCAACACATGACGGACGGACTGACGGACGGAAGGTGCCCTAGTGGCACCTCTAGGATAGGATTTTTGGCTATTTGTAGCTATAAATACAAACTATAAAACTAAATAAAAAGGTGTATATATTTAAAACGTTAATTAATCTCATGAGACAACATTTTCAACGTGGTAGAGCCAGCAACAACAACATCTGTTGCACGAATAGGCCGGCTCGACCGGTGAAATACCACGACCTCACACAAGACAGCCGTGAAGTGGAAGTTTTTCTGCGTTTCGTCTGATGAGTGAGGTGCCGATGGCCCAACTCTGATCCTTTTCCCCTTCCCACCCTTTTGTAATAAGGAAAGGATAGAAAGGGGAAGAGGATATGACAGAGGAGGGGATCAATAGGAAAAGGAAGTATCCTTTTTCTGTTGTTCCCTTCCTATGTCCTAAGTTAGGCCACGCATCTGCAACACTTAGATGTTGCAGGTGTCTATGGGCATCGGTCACTGTTAGGTGTACCACCTGCTCGTTTGTCGCCGTGTAGTATATAAAAAAAAAAGATTCAGCAAATTTCTTTGCCTGATTTTTACGGATTTACTAACACGTATTTGATAATTTTACAGATTTAGTAAAAATGTGGAAAGGATTTTTTAACAATATAAAAAGTAAATTAAGCAGTAGAAAAAAATCTCAAGCAAATGTTGCTAGATGAGTTAAGAAAGATCGAAATAAAAAGTTTATAAATATGGCAATGTTCCTACGCGTTTGTCCACTAATATACCGATATCCCTTCGCCTGATTGTAAAATGTCAAGAAATGAACCGTCATCGCCCGTCAAATTACCTGAGATTCGTTCAACTAACAATGTGTCGAACGTTTCTAATTTTCCTGGGCAAATTATAAAAACGCGACTTGTAGAATTTGATGGTAACATATACATTAAATAAGTTCTCCTGCTCTATCCTATAAATGCTACCAAGTGAAATTGAATCGAAAGCGTTTGTGTAGTCAATATACGGCAGATGTGTCATGATACTCGCAGTTTTATTATTTGTTCTAAGAAATGATGGTCGTTGGTTGAGTATCATTGGCGGAAGCCTGCTTATTCTGTTGATTGGCACATCCCTAGAATCGGCTGTTATCTTTTTTCCAGGTACATTGCGAACGGTTTGTAGATAGTTGGAAGCAAGTTTATAGGTCAATAGATATTGATATTATTTGGGTCTCTTTTTTTTGTACAGTGCAATTATTTGTCTTGTCCAATTTTTAGGTACTTTTTGTGTTTCCAGTACTAAGTGAGGGGGGTCAGCGACGGCGATCATGAATCATCAATCATCTAGATTAATTGATATGAAAAGCTAAACGGTGTATTCTTAAGGGTTTTCGGCTACATTTTCGTTTTACTGGCGTATCTGTTCCTCGAAGAAGTCTACGATCGCTCTAGAATATGCAGTCATTTAGGATTTCTATGTTAGTAAAGAGTCTCGTGGCGACTTAGTTTCTTTTTAAATGTTGTATTGATTATTGTAAATTTATTTCTAGATGCGTATTTAATTAATGTGTCGCGTCTTTACTTTCTTTTCCCATCGCTCCGTCATAACCCTTTTTTCCGTTGTCCTATCTTCGCAATTAGATCTTCGAGCAGTACCTACGATCTTTACGTTTGATAGGCTGCGTGCTTTTTCTAACTATTCATAAAACTTATCCATTTATTATATAGCTTTCTACATTATTTTTATGTTCTCTTCCAATAAAAAACCGACCCAGTTTAAACCAACCTTTAGTCTCTCCGGTGTGAGATGATCAGAAAATGTAGGTATCATTTTCTAAAATATTACCCTTTTTGTCTAACTCGGACAGTCCTAAGATATCGTGATTTTTATGGAGAATATTTTAATAGTATAATTTTTTCTAGTGATAATAGGAATGTACCATATATGGTAGTCGGTATACCAAAGAAACTCAAACAAAAACGATAAAAGAAATACCCATATGGACGACATATATGTCCACGAATATCTGAGTTCATCTAGAATGTACACTCAAAAATATATCTATAATCTTACAATCTAACCGAATAATATCACTATTATACATACTGAAGGAAAAAAACCAATACGTTAGCATACTCATTTAATTATGTTAACATATGTTAACATGCGTTGTCATGTTAACATGCGTTAACATGACAACGCATGTTATAGACAAGTTTTCACGGCATTCGGAAGTGCAGTGCAGGCACATTGATGGCATCGCAGTCCTCGATAGTAAAAAAAACTTACCTCACGCATTCCACGGAGTGCGTTGACATGCAACTAGTTCACCTACTTTTAGCAGTACGTTTTCATGTCCCATGATATAATAGGTGATGGGCCTATCGCCATATCGGGCACATATCCCAAACTCTGGGCTGATATGGATTAGAAAAAACCGAAATATCACTTTTACCCGACCCGAAATTCGAATCCGGGAACCGTGTACTGAACATGTGATACCGCCGCGCTACCGAGGTAGTTCGTCAATTTTAATATTATAACTAAAAAAAAAACGAATTTCAAATTATGATGTACAATAGAATCATTGATATGCTTTAATCAAATACCGAAGTAGAACAGTTTAGAGATACTACAATATATTATAGATATTTTGAGTTTTACTTACATAAATCCCGACACCTCCTTCAGTCACTCACACAAGTTCGTAGCTGGGTTGTGTTTAACGAAAGAATAAAGAGTGAAGCCCCAATACAATTAGCATGACTAATACATATATTACTATTATGTGAAGTGCATACAAAAAAATAAAAGCAAATAAAAACATGTTGCGCACTAACGGCATCATTTTTATGTTTTAATTCAAACGACACACTTTAATAAATAAAAAAATAAAAAAGAATTATAAGCAAGGTATTTTTGTAGAAACAATTTTGAATCTATACTTCAATGTGGTGACACCGCGTGAGAATATTAGTAGAGAACACGAGAACGACCGAGATGAACGCACTACGGACTCGCGATATCGAACTGCACTTATACGTTGCACTGACTTTTATTGCCTTCCGTTTCCCCCGCGCTTGCTCACTCCGACCCCTTCCCCCCCGGTATGCAAGTTTGCGACTCTTTTACAAGTCGTCTTTAAAATAACCGATACTATATGAAAAAGGCGTAATATTAGAAGATACGCTTTAAGATAGACATTCAAATAAATAGACAGTATTTTAGTTTTTTTTTTTTTTTAGGTAGTTTTAAAGTAATGGTGTTTGTGAGAGAACAGAGTAAGACAATAGCTGAGTTAAATGTTGATGGCAAAGAAGTGGAAGAAGTTAATGAATTTGTATATTTGGGGTGTATGTTCAGTAGAGATGGTAAACATGTTCAAGAGATTGAACGAAGAGTGAATGCGGGTAACAGATTGAATGGGGCTGTAAGTTCAGTAGTGAGGAGTCAGAACGTGTCTATGAAAGCACGTCTAGCAATACACAATGCTTTTTTTGTCCCCACTTTAATGTATGGTAGTAAGAGCTATATTTAGCGTAAATAATAATTGTTTGATTGTTTCTTATTCATACAAAAATAAAGTAAAAAAGGATATAATAGAAATGGAAATATAGTGAATTTTCCACAGAACCCTAGAACTCTAAAAAATTCATATATAATTCAAATTTTAGTTTCATTGCAATCATTTAAGAAATACAAATTTTCTTCTTCTACAATCGTTGCCACGATAAAATAATGCGGATTACTTAAAAATTTGTATCGACTGCGAAACAAAATCGAACTTTGATCGACCTGTCTAATATGAAATGTTATCACTTATGGCTTCAAAGACTACTAAATTGCATGTTAAATGTAATGAAATTTAAACAATAAAAATCATTCTTCACGCCTGTGTTCCCAACTCGGAACTTGAGATCTCAGCAACAATAAAAGTAAGACTTAATAAAACAGCGCCACCGGGGTATAATTGTTACACATATAGTAGTGATGGAAGAATGCAATGGGAGCTAAGAAGCATAACGAATGTTTGGAATGACTTCTGTGAATGTCCATTCGTAGACAACAAATCAGAGGAGTTTGGCAATACTAAGCCCAGGAATAAATCTGAATAGAGAAGAAAGAGAAGAGAAGAAAAAGCCAGACAAGTCATCAGAAAAATGGATAGGACACAGGATAAGATGAGATCTCGATAGAAATCATAAAGTCTATAGGTAAGATTGTTGTATCCACTTTTCTGAGTCTTTATAGTAAGATATAAAGATAACTGGTATCCTACATTTACTTTGGAGCTTTTCAAGTCAAATCTTGCAAGCTGCATAGACGAAGTTAAGAGACGCATGGCTATGAGCAGAAGTGCAATGGACAAAGAAAATATGGAAGAACAGAAACATAAAAAAGTCACATAGGTTAAGGTCGTAAAAGTTAGTGTTTCTTCTTCTTTATTCCTGTAAGTCGCCGAAACATGGCGCCTACGACAAACTTAAATCACAAGATAGTCTGACTGATTTGAATTGAGATGTGGTGTCAGAGGAAATGCTCGGGGTCTCCTGAACTGAGTTTCGAATAATCCATCCTTAATGAGATTGGCATCAAAGAGTGCTCATCCACTAAAATGCGCAGTTGGATCCTGAAATTATACACTAAGGCAAAATTATAGACATATCTTGCCCCTACATGATTGTTAGTACGTTAACTGAGCCATTCGGCATGGTGAACATTAAAATTACCAAGTACCACGACTTCAGCGGAAGAGATCTGTTGCAGTACGGAATCTGTAGCAATTCGGACTTGGTCTATGGGTCGGTCTGTTACGGTATTGCCGCTATGGGACCTAGAGAGCCACGCGTTATCGCCATCTACGCGCTAGATAGGTCCGTTCTTTAAAGGTTACCGAGACGAGGACAATAGATGTCTTCTCTAATGTTGCCTACATTAAAATAAATAAATAGATAGATCAGATATCTGTGCCTCTATTAAAAATAGTAAACTTATTAAAATTACATGTGAAACGAATGAATAAATTCATAAATCTTACCTCGTCGAAATTTTTTTTTAAATGTCTGCTCCTTTCGTTGGCTTTACAGGAACCACAATTTAAAAAAAAAAGTAGTACATGTTTAGAAAAAGTCATTGCGCTTCAGTTCGTCAAAACGTATTATAAGAAATCTACAAATGTTAATAACTAACATCAAAAAGATAAACAAAATTATATAAAATTGTTGACGGGGTGTCATGTTTGAAATCATAGAAAATATAGTCATGCGAATTATACAAGCGTACGTCCGAAGTTAGTTTTCAAGGCGCGTCACGCATGCGCAGAATTATCGATGATGCAATGTACACCAACCAATGTCCTTGGAACCAGCAATTTGCCGAACACCACATTCTTCTGAGGTTTATACACTGGTAATAATAAAAATAATAAGGTCGATCACAAACGCGAGCAGTATTAAAAATACCAAAAAAATCACACCTATAACAGTCACCCAAAATAAATTACGTAACGACATTACGTAAAGAAAAGTTTTACAAAGTTTATAAAGAAGAGTCTTTTATCGGGCGCAAGTTTTAATGGAAACTTTTTGTATTCTAGTTTAAGGTACACGTCAATAACGTGGGAAGACTAACAAAGCATTGTTTGCCGCGCGCGCCCCGACCCAGCACTAGACATGCGCATTTCTTCTCCACCCCAACCCCCTGTCCGGCACATATTATCCGTTACATCGATGAGCAAGTAATTTTCTGCGATTCCGTATTATGATAAATTATCTTTACAATTCTGAAGAGTTTTCTTTATCACCCTTCAGATTCCAGATCTGGTCCATTCTATTCTACTATCGAAGGGTTAAACGCCATCTAACCATTTGTCGTAGCAATTCCGCGCGTTCAACGCAATTTAAATCATCATACATTGTAGATAAGACTCGTAATAACTACGAATTGAAAAAACCACTTTTATGACGCACTTTTATCTTATAACGCTATTATTTTATTTCAAATCCTATCATTCAAAGTCACGCCTAATATACTTTGATGGAAATACATCTATGATGCATTAGCTCTACTGATTGCCCTCCGGTCTGTCAAAGCTCTCACTTCAATGGAATTCTATAATCTGTGCCTATCTCTGCGTCAGAAGCGTTAGCGCGTAATTATTTTACATTGGAAAACATACTATCAAAATATATAATATATAAAAGGTAAATATTTATCATAACAATACTACAGACATGACGCTTAATAGGATTTGGTAGCAAGATACATCATCAACTTGCCCTGTTCTCGCCCAAAGCGGAACAATAATTGGTTTATAAAAATAATTTATATTACAAATCTATTACACATGTAATAGGACACGAATGTTACATACATCGCTACAACGAAAACCGTGTACGCAGAACCCCGGATCGCAAGGAATAACAGGATATAAAATTATCCCATTGTTGGAGGATTCTGTCCTGCATTTTTTGGACTTTTTTTTAACATGCGTTAAACTTCATCTAATTAATCAATTACTATTGTTTGTGAAGTATTATAATCAACTTTGCGATTTCTAGTTAATTTTTAAATAACTATTATAATAACTTTTCGGGAAGATTTAGAATGTGTTTACAGGAAGCGTAAAGAATAAAACGAAATTTATTTAGACATTTAACAGAAATAAATCTTACCAATGGTTGTTTTTGCTTGCGCTAGAGTTGTTTAAAGTAAATATTCCATAAAAAAAACTGTCAAAGTGAATATTAAAATCAAAAAGGTAACCCGAAAAAGATACCTGTTTATCATTGTTATTTTAATGAAATATTCTGTGCCTATCGGATATCCTTTGTCATGCAACATGGATGCAATCTCAATCAGTGCACATGCGCATTCTAATTGATTACGCACCTTTTCCAGCGCCCTGGGAGTCGCTGGAAAAAGTACGTCTTCGCGTCCGTTTATATAACATAGAATTATACGTAATACAAATAAATAAAAAATGACGAAATTCCAACGTAAAATGAATTCACTTCATAACTATCACGGTTATTAAATCACCTTAGATAGACAGAGACAATAACAATAAATTCTGCTTACAGTATTGGGTGTTAAGGGACAATCTCAAAAGTAATAAAAGTTTTACCTGTTACATTCGAAAAGTAACAACATTGCAGCTTAAAATACTGGTTTTTCTATGTAGCGACGCGGCCCGATACTACGCGACTTAATGTAAAGTGCGATACATTGCCACTTTTGTCGCTCATCCAAGACAACAGGCGAGTTACAAACGCGGCAATGACATGCCACAGGCCGTGAAATATCAAATATTCATTAGGTACGGTACGTAATTATGGTCATGGTATCACGTCTCGATCTCGATTTTTAAAAGAAATAATTTACTTTAAATTAATGTGTTATTTTTATTACCGGAACCAAGTTAGCCGAAATGTTTTCTAGGATTTTTAAATTCAAATTATACATTGCGCTTAAATCCGATCGTCGATAACGCTAAAGATTTTGCATCGATGGCCACGTACAAGGCAACGCAGCATGGGTAGACCAGACCATCTGGAAAATTTATAAACGATCTAGTTAAGGTTTCAAATGTATACTGAAAAGTGGACGACAAATTTCCAATTAAAACTGGGTTCCTTCAATATACGAATAAATACGCTATTGCCAAAGTATTGTGTGTCACTTTTCAACAACATGGCCACTTTATTACGGTTTATTACTACTTAAATTAAGGCGCGGACAGAGATTGCGAAACAATCTTTTATATCCATACATCGTGTACGGCTTATAGTCTTTATTTGGTATATCAATACCACACTTGCATCACAAATTTACCCTGTTACTCCCCCGTCATTCATTATTGCCCATGCAACATGCCTAAAGTAACGCCTTTTAGTCGCACCTTATTCCACACTTTTTCTTTTATTTGCTATGTATATACCCATCATCAGTCTCGGTATGTTTATAAAGATCACATAGCAGTAGTGTTAGGAAGTTTCTCACCGTATTACTGGCGCGATCTAAACAAACGGTTGAGCAATTCTTTCCACATGTAGAAACTGATTACGAACAAGAAGAACCAGAAGGCTACGCGGCAGACTAGCTCGGGTGTCATGGTCGCGGTAGAGGCTTCAGAGATAAGCAACAGAGTCCGAAGAGGGACAGACTGAATAGAGCGCATGCACCGGCCCGATAAATTAATGACGCCTTGCACATGCGCGCTTGTATCGATTGTCGGACTTTTCTCATCAGGGATAATCACATCAATCGCAAAAGATAAAAGATAAACTAAATCTTTTCTCAGCCCCACGGTTATAGACAGATATATCATCAATTTATCAGCAAGTTAATTAAGCGAAGCAAAACTAGCCTCGGTGGTGCAGTTGTATTAAGGTACGGTTGAATTGCTAAGGTCTTAGATTCGATCCCCTGGTCAGGAAATATAGATATTCGATATCAGCCCGGGATATGAAATTTTTGCCCGATGTGGCGATAGGTTCGCCACCAGTGCACTAGTTGCACCCCTGCCTACCCCTTCGAGGAACACAAACATGGGATTACTAATAATTATTTTAACTATTCCAACTAAATTTGACAATATGGTTGACGTAAATACACGAATGGTGATGTTACCCACAGCCATGTTGTGCATGTCTCGTAGGCCGTACACTTAGCCATTAGCCTATTGGCGCTACAATATTAAACAGCACATTGGATCTTATAGTAGGAAATTATCATCTGGTGAGATAGCGGAGAAGAACTAGTTTATTCATTAAAATATCTTTAATATAACGAGTAACGACGTTGATATTTATTTTGTCTTCAATTAAATCTGTATTGTATGTATAAATGTTTATGTATTAACGTAACAGATTTTAACCGTTGGATAAATTCAACGTTTCTCATAAGCAAGACCAACCCTGTTGGGATAACTAGCTTATAGATTATTTTTATCATGGTGTCTATTCCAGTTTACAAATTAAGTATTAAAACGTGACAAACAACTGGCAAAACTTACTTATATAATCTACCTGGAAATAATATCAAGACCTGACAAACAAAATTTCAGTCGAATAAGAAAAAAAAGTTGTTTTTTTGTGTCACACAGATCGTTAACCTTTCACGCGCATAGAAACGACACGCGCACTACAACGATAAGTGACCTCAATTTAATTATTTTATTTCAGCAATTTTAATGCTTCAATATTAATGTCATTATTGGTCTGTTGTTAAAATTTAGATTTGTTATTAGTCATGTGCCACGTTTTATCTTTTTTAAAGGCGCGTGTTAATTAAAATTTTATATTTAACTAATTGTGTAGTAATATGTCTTCGTGGGTTAAGATAGTTCAAAAGACAGCTTTGAAGATCCAATTTAATATATCAGTGAGGAAAATATTTAATTAAGTCTAATGTCTGGATATAAATAAAATTAATGACCACAAATAAATTCTCTTTTTTTTTCTAAAATTTTTATATCTATCAACTCTCTAAAACCATACTCTTTATAGCGTCCTTATACTTATCCTACGTTCGAAAAACAAGAAACATACTTCACGTCTATGTTCCACGAAAGAGTAAACAGACCCGTGACCTGAGCAAAGCAGCCATACCTTAAAACAAGTACGCTACCAAGGCAGAAAATTATTCGCACGGACGGACGGATGTATATTTCTCTCGGACAAAACATCTATTTAATACATGTTTTGTTAGTTTAAACTATGTTGGTATGTACATAGATTATAATTGATTTATTATTATTTGCCAACTATATTATTTACCAATGGATTGACCACACGACTCGCTTTGGTCTATACAAAGGCCCGGCCCTGGTAGGCAACTTATAGTTTAATATAAATCTATAGAATATTGTAGTTAGTTGAAATGCGCATGTATACAGGAATAGATGCAATCGATACAGCCAGTTCCCGGGCGGCCCGTCGCTGTGCACATGCATTTTGCGCATCTGCGTATTTAGCAATATACGTAGTTCTATATAAATGCCAACATCGTTAATAAATTCCGAATATAAAATAAATAAAACAGAAATATTATTATCATGAAAATCTAGTAAATTGTCTACGGAACCTTTATATACTGCCGAATTAAAATTTTAGTTTATTTCGAATGATTTACGAAATCCTAATTTTTTTTCTACGGTCGTTGCCCCGGTAATTAAAAAAATATCGATAACTTAAAAATATTAATATTTCGTATCGTTTGCGAAATAAAAGATGTATGTCGCCATATGTCGCCAAATTGCAAATTAAATGTAATTCAATTTAACTAAAATAAATTTAAAATAAATAAATTAGAAACATTTTTCACGCCTGTTTCTTTGGAAAAAATGTAAAATTTTGTGTAAACTGTTTTGACAATTTAATTTTTTTTTATTTATATACGGTTTTTATTTCTAAATTTATCTATAAATCAGCATCCATAAAATGACATGACTATTTTTGAACGCCATCTTTCGGTGATATGGGAAGGAAAGTTGCATTTTAACCAGCGGTTTATACCTTGGTAAAAAATTCTACTAGATGTCGCTATTACGCGATAAATACTACAACGATAAGTGAAGACACGCAGTTCGGTCAACGGCTTATTCTAGTTATAGTAAATAATAAATCACCTACCTTTGAATCTTCGTCTTAAAAATTGTCTACTATAGCAGATTTAATCCTCACCTTAGCCACCATTCTATTGCAATACATAGGCACTGCAGAATGCTACGAAATATATACACAACAACGCCATCTTTCTGCCAGACTCGATCTTGTCAATTTATTCCCTCAGTTATTACGTCAAACGAGCAATTATTTGTGTATATTTATTTGGTCTGTCCTAAAAACATCTTTTACTATATTTAGGGTACGGGTGCGGGAGTTGGTTGAAGAATACAAGAGGTGTCTGGAGTACAGACGGATGAAGACTGCTTTATTTTCAAAATGGTAAAGCTATGTACTACGGTACAATCGTCGAGAGTCTCTGCTAAGGAATTTTAATTGTTACTCTTAAAGCATTTCAGTCATCGAATGCTTAACTGTGAGTACGTCTCTAGTGGTCCACTTATTAAGTGCTTGTGTGAGAACATAAACAATAAGGTCCTTAAAAATTACGGCGAAAGAATCTGAAGTGCTACTCTTGAAGCGTTTCAGTCATCGAATTTTTGACTGAGAACGTAAATAATAATTTACGTGGTCGTCCATTACACGGACATAACTCTATTTGCATATTTTGTTCTTCATTTTCGGTAGATTTTTCAAGCAAAATATAATCTAACAACAGAATATTACCAATTGTTTAGAGCGCCATCTTTTGTACCTTATAGTTACTAATAAGGATGAATGCTTTAATTTCGACCTTAATATTAAAAACCCTATTGAAGTGCTAAAAGTCCTTTTCAAATAAAATCCATTTTTTAATTTTGTACTATTTAAATACAATAATGTATTACACTACTCCGCTATGAAAAATCCCGTTGTTAATTTATAAAAAAAAACATACCTTACACCTGAACTCCCCAAAGGGATAGGGTAAGATGCAACTAGTGCACCCGCAATTTGCCTTACTTTTTTCCGTCACATGATGTGTTGCAAGCCTGTCATCATATAGGGTACAAATTCCAATCTCAAGGCTGATATTGAATTACTAGTAAAATACTCAAAGTGCAGGAAGAACTGGGCCTATCGAACACACGCAATCAACTGCAGCAATTGCAATCTGCAGATAAAGTCAGACTTGTTTGAAACGCTGACTGTCATGATTAATTATACCCAGGATTGAACAAGTTGCTGAAAAAGTATGAATGTGACCTTGCAGCCGCCATTTTTAAATGAAACTAACGAACCATACTATGTTATTTTCTGCACGTAACATGATTACTTGTAAACGATTCTATACATGTTCCGCGAAATGGATGAACCTGTCAACTATGTTTTAATGAAAATTATACTAGTTTGTATCTATAATTAGTGATATAGACGCTCAGGGATTAAGCAGCATTTTGTGATTGAAAATTGTCCAAATCAAGACTATGTTTTGGAACAATCTGTCAATTAAAAAAATAAAATGTTTCATTCACAAAAAGCAATATGTTATTGGTACAAACGGATGATTAATAGATAAATAAATTACAAGAGTTTTTTGAGTTACTTTAAAATATGTAATTTTCATAATATCTAAATGAAAAAAATATGCGCCAAGATGTTCGGTCTCAATTTGTTACACGTAATATCTGGACATTCTGTACAAAAGATTCCGGCTCCGCACAAGCAGTAGAGCATAATAATTTTTTTGAAATTCTCTGCATTCTTCTGCTATAATTTCGATACTTATAAAAAATCATCTCGAATCGCTGTATCAATGCGACACCACATTAAAATATGTTGTGTAGATTATAAAATCTAAGCGTACATGCAGATGGAAGCGACTTTGTTTTATAACTATGTAATAATCACAGTCTTTAGGACGCCAGGACTTTCTCGCAACTTATACGCAATAATAATCACGGGAAAACTCTCTGCTTTACAAAGCCTTACTAACTAGTTTTACAAGTCTGACTACCTAGATCCGTTTAGACATGTAAACCTATGCATATTATCTTAGAATAATATTAAGAATTTAGGGACAATAATATTTAGAATAATTAAACGTAAATAACGGGTTTGAATCCCGAGTCGGACAAAAGTGATATTTGGGTTTTTTCTACTCAAAATGCAGCCTGGAGTTTTGAAGCTGTGTCAGATATGGAGAATAGGCTCACCACCTACCACATACGGTGACGTGGATACATTAGTTCCACAACTGTTGTTTGAAAACACACGGCGAAATGTGGGTGCACTAATAATTGCACCTCTGCATACCCCTTCGGGGAATACAGGTGTGATATGTTTTTTGATACATTTGGGATCGGTGGTTCATGGAATGAGGTCGATGATTAATGAATATTTAGCCTAAGACGCATAGGTTATAATAGAATACAATTAATAAGTACATTATTAAGTTTCATTATAGTGCACGTACTTTTTTAATACATTTAATAAGTAAAAGACTTTTTTGTTCAGTAAATAGGTGGCAACCCTAAAATCGTTAAGCAAATTGTATCTGGGCGTTGTCGCTCCCTCTGTTGTGTAAGGCGGTGGGTGCAAGAGGATGGTTGCAGGGGGGTGGGTGCAATGAGATGAGAAATTTGCAGTGCGCATGATCTCAACGACGGGCTGAATCCGTACAGGAATGATTCATTGGTAACGAAGGCGGACTGAATCCGTACAGGAAAATTAATTGCACCTGATAATAAAGAACGGGCTGAAGAGAAAGAAATCATTTATTATCACAAGAACAAGATCTTATAAGAGCTATGTGGCAAAGGGTAACCAGAGCAACTTAAGCAGAGGGGACTCAAGCCATTCCCGTGCTGGTTTTCAGCTGGTCCCTTTTCACTCACAAGTACAACAAAAAACAATCAGCTGTAGGGTAATTTTGGTCCAAATTCTTCTAACTTACAATCTCTTTGCAATATGTAATGTAAGCGATGCTAAACAACAATTTAGGATAAAAAAATTAACTCTATATCGGTGCACACATCTGAAACTATAAGGCTTATCGAAAAGTACTCAAAGCACTCTCGGGGCTCATTTTGATGAAAACAAAAAATGCATCATTGGATTTTGACGTCTGACATGGAATAACGCAAATCACAGCTAAACGTAATTTTATTAGGAGTCAACCAAAAATAATGCGGCGGGTGAAACCGCGGGGTATTGCTGGTATCTTCATAAAAAAAAAGAATTAAATACTTTCAAAAATAACAAAGTGAGTTGGCGCCAATGATATAGATTTTATTCGATGTTTCCTTGATTGATATGTACTGTTTTATATTTGGTTCAATAATATAAAAGCAATATCTACTGGCAACTTAATGGAATTGACTTGAACGTTAAAGATTTTCTTAACCAATTATGAACGACTCGATCAACTGTAATCATATTTTATTAATTGATGAATCGTCACGAATTCTTTGGTGTGATACCGAAACGAATATACTGGTGTTAGGTCTACGTAAGGTTATGTGTAAAAAAGTATTCTGTTAAAAATAGGCAATTTCCTTAAGTTTTCCAAGTTTTATTATTTGCCAGAAGTAGTGCCATAGTGACACTAGTATACGTAGGTAACTATTTTTTTCTTTTTTCAGTAATCAATGGGTTTAATCCCGGGCTAGGAATAATGATTCAGTTGATACATTGTATATTGATGCACTTTTATTACACATATGTTCGAATTTGGTCATCCAAGCCCAGTTGAAAAATTCACCACGTATAAAAAAATAATTGAATAAAGAGTAGGATTTAATGTGTATGGTCCTCTGACCATACACATTTAAGACAAATTACTGTACGGATTCAGCCCGCCTCTCTAGACGGGCTGAATTTTGTACTGCGCATGATCACAACGGCGGGCCGAATTGAACGCCGGACTTTTAACTACGCCGTTGTGACCGCCGCTGCATCGATTGCACTTACAAGCATGCGCCTTGCAACCAACGCTATCTGATGTGCGTCATAACTGGAGAACAAAGAAAATGATTCTATTGTTACCATGGAGGTATCAAAATTAGAAAATGTATTTAATTGAGAATTGACACAACTGGCGATCGTTGAAAAAAAAACAATTATAAATCAACTTGTATGATTCTTGTATATAATTATTTCGTAAATATATGATTATAAAGATATGGATTGATTGTTGTATTTTGATAAGGTTTTTTTTTAATTTTTATCTATTTTATCATAATAGACAAAACTCTATTTTTCACAAAAAAAAATGTAACTACATGTTATAAAGTGACGTCTGTTGTGTGTTGGCGTGCTGTTTTATTTATAGATAATGCAACGATATCATAAATAATTCTATTTTATTGTCTATTTTATTTCACCTAAATTCAAATTGAGCTAGGTATGGTTTACTGAAGTATGGGGTGTTCAAACCTACAATCTTAAACTGCATAATCAGTACTCTTTCTTTTTGAGATGAGAAAGGTCACTTGTAATGAAAATCATAAACACTTTTCTAAAATAAATTTGAACGCTGCCATCTTCGCATTCGCATTCGCAAACAGCTGTATAGATTTATTGCACGATACATAATTTTTTTATCTTTCAAGTAGAAAAAAAAATAGCAAAGAAATTAATAACAAGCCCATGATTTAACAGTTTACATCAAATTCAAATCACATCTGAAACAACAGAAATAGGTTTTTAAAAAAAACTATTTGACTCTAGTTCGTCACAAAAAAAAACCTTAATAACTTTAATAGCAAATATGTAATTAAGATATTTGGATTAAAATATTGAATCTTCACTAATTTAAACTAAATCTTGAAACGCAAATCTTATATTTCATTTTCGCATGGCAAAAATTTTAGCAAATTTGACGAAAATTGTTTGTCTTCGAATCCAGTACGATAATAGCATATGCTATGACGGTAAGACTATGACTCAAAATACATATATCATTGCACTATGATTGCGGTAATAAGTTTATTTAGCTTGTTTTCTATTTATATTAAATATATAATTTGCAGTAGCGAATTGGAGCAAGAGCGGTAATAGAGATAAATTTACTTATCAATAAAGAAATTAAAAAAAAACACTTTATGTTTCTACTCCCCGAAGGGGTAGACAGAGGTATCACTAGAGCGCGCACATTTCGCAATATGATATAAACTAATTTATCACTAGCTGTAACATGCGACGTCATGCGCAGCGCCATTATTTCAACGAAATCAGGGAATAGTAATAATAGAACTTCTGAATAAAATTATATTTTTAGTCGCATATTCCTACGACATTTATTAAATTCCATAAATATTTCATTAAAAAACCGCGTCATATTGCTTCGGTCGCCAGCGTTGTTCTCGCATTCGCGTTTTTTTTCCTTTTGACTCTTAGAGTTCATAGCTTATAAACAGCCTACAATCTTCATTAATAATTAAGATTTCTACTTTGAAATTATTTTTTTTAAATACAATCGCAAGTCGTAAAGATAGGCGCGTTCAAACAAACTCCATAATAATATTATTAATACAATCAATGATAATTGTAGCTTAAATTTGACACACATGAAAACCGTAATCGCAATGCACTTATTCTACGTATGCTTTATTAATTACAGACTTAAATAAACATCTTATTTTTATAGTAAAAAGGGGACAAACGAGCGACGAGTCGCCGAAATTAGGTGATCACAGACGCCCATGAACATCCGCAACACCAGGGGAACTGCAGATGCGTTGCCGGCCTTTAAGGAGGGAATCATAAATATTATTATACAAAATAGTAATAATTAGATAACACTTCAGATATTTTTCTGTAAAAAGGAAATAAACGTGTAAACGGTTCGCATTGCATTAAGTAAGCTACCTGTTACAAGATGGAACAGACGCAATGAAGGTACGCAAAAGAGGGGGTTTGCAGAGTAAGAGACTCAAAGACTTATATTGTAACTTACTACGAAGTGTACCTATGTTTTACGGGCGCGGCCATACGTATTTACGCTCACCAACACACAACGACAAACATTTACACGTACTCACAGTGATAAGCCACGCCCACTCACAAATAATACACACACATACACCCACAAATAAAATATGATTTATATTATATAAACCAAGCGGGAGAGTCAGGAGCCCCATAACACAAGCTATCTTAGTTTGAGCTTCTGTCTCCTACCCTAAATCGTTTCCAAACATATATTGCTAACATGAGATAAATGTATCGTGGGTACCAAAACCAATTGCCAACTCCCGTCAACTACCTTTATCAGTATGTTGTGACGACATTCAATTTTAAGAAGAGCAAGTTAATGTATGTTTCTAAAATACATTTCAATAAGATAATATGGACTATACGATATAGAAACATTACGACAATAAGCTAAAAGTATTCGTTTAATTAATAAATCACTCGATTAATTGTTAATTATTCTATTGATTAAATAATTAATCAATTAATTAATTATATTATTATAAGTATTACAATTACTTATTTCGGTTATGTATCCTTGATTGTTGTGACAGCAGTCGATGCAACGTGATATTTTCCACTTTTATACTGATATTCGGTATGTTCCAAAATAATTGACTGAAAGGACTAACAAGTAAAAGTAAAATGTGAAACTAATGTTACTTGCCTTTGACTATCTAAAAAAATGTTCAAACTCGTCTTCTTTGACTTTAAAATTAATTAATATACTTTTTTCCTTTTTATTTAGCTGATAAACGATTTAATAAATATCTTTATAACTTAATGTGTACATAAATTGACAATATGAACAAGTCGGCAGTAACTCGATATCGAATTCTGTGAATCGTAATTCGTGGCAATCTGTTGTGCTTTACGTATCCGATAGGGTATGAAATTTTCTAAGATGGTTACTATTCAGGCTAGAAATTGAATAATTATCTTTCAAAAGCTAAAAAAGGAACTTAACTAAATATGTCATGGCTTTTGAATAAACGTAAATAATTATTCAAATGGGTGACAAAAAAAACATGAATATCAGTTTATTCATAAGACATGATCAAACTAACGACTATTATTATTTTTAAATGGACAATCATTTAAGCATATTTTCGATTTATTAATTAACCATAGTGATCAGCCAATATAATATAATTCCGACATTTTTGACCAAAAGTATTTATCCAACACGAAGGACGAACTAAAATTGAATATCATGAAATAAAAGTTTAAAGTCGATGAATAATATTTATTACAAACAAAAATTACATTTCACACAATTATACAAAAGTTCATTCATTTCCTTAAATATGTGATTAGGAACATACTGATAATAAGTTCATACATACATATTGTAATTGTCCACCAGTTTAATAGAATCGTCTTCTAAATGTATCCACTCGTCTCCATTTGCTATGACGTGATCGATCTTCGATGTTTTCATCCGAGCGCCAATAGTACTTTTATCTTCATTGCACAAAAATGTTTCCAATTCAAATTCTAGAAGAATAACGATTTTTTTATATTTTCTTCTGTAGAATTTGTATATTAATAGCAATCTTTAGAAGATTTTATTAATTCTTTTAAAAACGTAGATCTGACAGTCAATTGGTTCCACTGTACGATATCTGTTCATTCCGTTTGTTTTAAAAGACGTAATTTTTTTTAGAATATATCGATCCTTTTATAGATTTCATATTTTTTATTATTTTTTTGGTTTAGTAAATAATTTTGGCCAGTAGTGTAATTATCCATTTAAAAATAAAAACCTCGAGCATCCATCCTACATTGGTTTAGAATTTCTATTAGGAATTCTCGTAAGGTTACTTTAAAGGGAGGCTGTCCATAATACAATATTGTGCTATTTGATGTCATACATTCATACGTGCGTATATTTTCATTTAAACATATTAAAGAAAAAACGGAAAAAGAAAAGTTTCCAGGAGCAAGTGGCGGCGTCGACAGTTTACGACTGACAAGGTGCAATGTAAATATATATTTCTACAACAAAACATCAATATTCAAGTCCGTAGAGTAAATTTACGTTCACGTAATCTCTGCCTCATCCTCTGTGTAAAAAGCGTACCTATAGGTAATCGTATATACACGGTTGATCACCAAAAAGGATGGATGCTCGAATGTAGATGATAACCTAAAAAAAAAACATAGAAAATAAACTTACCGTTCTGTTAGCGTGGATGCCGTCTAATCCCAGATCCGAAATGTCGAAAAGATTTAGGCACACTGTGAACAAAGAACAAAGAATATTGAGAAACGGATATATATTTTTTGGGCGGTACTATGGTTGCCAACACAACATTTTTGGGGCGCATGTGCGAATTCAGGTCGTCGTCAAGGATTTCTGCATCGCACATGCGCTGCTTTATCGATTTAAAGCACCCCAGTCGTGCTAGGGGTGGCTCTGAACAATTATTTCGCTTTTTAGGGTGCACAGAATAATAATATCGAATACTTTTTACGAAATCATTTAATATGAAGTTTTTAACCTTTCTTGACTTCCATGGTGTCATAATTTAGATAAATTAATTAATCTATTATATTTATATGTTCTATGTCATCAATCGTTTAAGAAGTTCATCTGTTTTTCATAGAACTAGGCGTCTTTTAATCTGTGAACTGAACGATGATTTGACATGTCGCATCAAACACAACGAACCTATTTTTTAAAGATGTCTCTTCTGATACAATTTTTTTATACACTATCGCGTTCAATCTAAATTAATAACATATTAAATAAAAGCTGATGACATGTTTAATTCGAAAAGAATTTTATTTTATATTACTTGTGAGTTACTTAGTATAAACGCCACCTATTAGCAAAATTCGGTCATAAAATGAATGACTTAAAATCTCCAATTTATTTTTAATTTCTTCGATATGTCATTTTGCCTAGATTAGCAGAATAACTGAAAAAATATTATAAAAATAAAAAGAATAAAAGTTGTATACAGTATAATTGTCGGAAATAAAAGATAAAGTGACTGAAATCACATCATTTAAACCAATATTTTGAATAGCTTCTGTTTTGGCATTATATTATTAATAGAGCATATTTAAATAAATGTACTAGAAACTGTTATAGATAATATGTCAGTACATGAAGCCAGACGCCTTCTTCGATCAGACAAAATGTATGGGTGAGTGTAAAAAATTCGCAATACATCTCATACATAGGCATTTTCATATGTTGTGAAAATGTCTATGTATGAAATATTAGTGTTTACGTGACATGCTATTAGTTTTCATCAGTTAAAGAGAGACAAATAGTTACCTGTGAATTCTATTAAATCATTTTGCCTCGAATTTAGACCGACAGTGAGTGTAATAGCAGCCCTGTGAAAGGAACGAACAGGACGCCCTCTGCCCGCCTCCGTGCGAGCTAGCAGTTTGCCGGGGCCGTCGGGATTGCTATTTCAGCGCATCCGCCTGATCCGCACCGGCAGACGCACGTCACAGCCAGGCTAGTGAAGACGCATTTTCGGGATCATTGCGCGCTCTATCGACGAATTTATGACGGAACTACGAGAATTACAAAACGAGTTACGAGCTCATTTTGGAGAAATGGCAAGGCAAATGGAGGTGTTTGATGATGGAATCATTACTCTCGAATTGAACAACTGCGCCGATGAGCTTGAGGAGCTTGCAGTCATGCAGGAATCCATTGATAAAGTCAAGCAAGAACTGAATGAGCGAGAACAAGATACGCTTCTGTCCGATATCGATATCGGCCATGTACCGGAAGAGAAAGATGAAAATCTTCTGGATATCGTGATACTTATTGCAGCACGGCTTGGAAAGAAATTAACCATTCGCGACATCGTGTACGCCGAACGTTACGGCGCAATCCATTGCGGCCCCCGGGGACCAGGAGGAGAAATGGAGGGACGCGCCCGCCGCATCGTGGTGCGGCTGGCGAGCCGGCAGATGCGCGACGAGTTGCTGTTGGCGGCCCGCGAACGCCCGCCCATCACCACCGCTAACATTGGGAAACCGGGGCCAGTGGATCGTATATACCTCAATGAGCGCCTCACCGGGGCCAACCGCCGGCTATTCCATCTGGTCCGCGAGGAATGTCGCACCAACGGGTGGAGATACGCCTGGGTGAAAAATGGTCGTATTTACGTGCGCCGTGCCGATGGATGCAACATCTTCACCATCCGCAACGAGTCTGAGCTTTACAGCGTCTTCGAACCGACCTTTTTGTAAAGAGGCCTTCGAATCGCTCTCCGACCGTTCTCCGTTCATATATAATCTGTATGTGTGTATTTCGGTGTGTGTAACTTAGATCTAAGAAAATATTTTTATTACTTCTATTAACCATGTCAAGTCATGGTTAATATAAGTAATAAAAATAATTAATTTTAGAAGCGAATTGTTGACTATATCGACGGTGTATTTAGTGATATTAACTACGCGTTTGTCACTGTGTCGATTACAATTCCTTCTTATTCATATTTATATAGTCTATAAGCAAATTGTCAACGTCATTTCTTTCTTCAATTATCCCGTCCTACAAATGTCCTTAAAATTACTCCTTAAAATATTCCGTCTTCTTTGCTCAACTATTTTTATCTGTGATTATTAATCCTGAGACCAATGTCGTTTCATTATTTGGTTACTAAACCTTACTATGTCAATTGTCATAAAAATAGTAATTTATTTTGGATCCATTTGTTTATTTAGTCTGTATTGTCAATGTTCGTGATCTTAATAAAAATATTATCTTCCTAATGGAGTTTCATTTTGCTAATATCTTCCTTTAAAATTATATGACAATGACTTTTTATAATTACTATGCACCTAAATAATGTCAAGATGGTGAAGAGGGATCAGTAAGTTGCCCCCGACATCGAGATTTATACCAGAGCTGCTCATTGCTGTGTCCGTTCAATCGTGGCTAAAAAGGTATACTTGATTCAGCTTGCAAAGTTAGCCTAAGGATCTGTGTTTGTTTATATTAAATAAAGCATTATAAGCATATGTTTAAATAGTTTGGATGGACGACATAAATTGTTTTATCGTCGCAGCTGATTTAAGCTTGAATTAATCAAAATAAAACAAAACGTTCTCGAAACTGTTCCTCTATTACAATATACTTTTGTCTATGGTTCTCCCTAAATTTGTCAAACGTACCAGCGATTATTTTATGGTGCCTAATGATCGACAAAAGTCTAGGGAACTTCCAGAAGCTCTAGAATGGTTCATATGTAACCTAGACAAATGCTATTGCATTTGTTTAAAAAAAAAGGAAACTTTCCGCGACCAACGCATTATAAGGTGGCACATTTTTATCCTTCGAACGTCATGACATGAGCATACATTAGTAAAAAAATTCTAGCTAAAGAAATTTGCTAAAATTTTAAACGTATCAATTAATTAGTTTGTTTTCATTTAGCAACGAAAATATATTTTCAATTGTTTTAATATATTAACTGCAAAAATTAAATACACTCAAATAAATTACAAACAAGAAGAACAAACTTATGAAAAAAAATTTAGAAATAATCACATATGCTTACAGACCGGTTACATGACAATGTAATAGAGAAATATGCAAAAGGGGAATCCGTAAGTTCTACCTAACTCTGGACAGGACATTACCGTTTTCACTATCGTATTACAATAAAAATTTATGCAGTTTTAATATAAAATATTAAACTTTCTGGATATATTATGGATTTACATTTGGCATAGTTCTGGCACATTTACATCCACGAGAAATCGTTAACGATGAAAATTAATATTGGTGACAAAAAAAACTCAATAATAAATAAATGTTAGAAGTGTTCTTTAAAAATAGTTATCAATTGAACCTAAGCTATTTCAGATAAATCAAAAGATAAGAAAACATAGATATTCATAAAATGTTCTTAGCGCCATTTCTATCTTATCTGCCTTCATCTTAACTATTTCTTTGTACCATCATATGCTATATTATTGTAATCATTATTCATAACTGAATGTTACGTAAGCACTTATTTAAACATTTTTTTTTCATTACTTGCACATTATGGGACGGAAAAACATTTGACGAAATGTGGGTGCTCACGATCGTCAATTCACTTCAAGAGAGCCGTAAAACAATGGAGGTCTACTGAAATTTAGCTGACGTGCTACTGGATATCAAGTGAATACGTCTTACGATTATGAAAGAGCATTTTTTTCTCATTATTAGTCTAATTAAATCATGGCAAGATGTAATATTGAGAACAAAGGATTATCAATCCTTTGTTCCGTTGACCAAATATGGCGGCCAGCAACGGCCCGAGCCCCGGCAACAGCCTCCGATGACGCAATACGACCACACCCGATGCCCCCCATTGCACCACCCAAACTATCTACATTCAATTACGAACTTAACTACCTGAACCATAGATTGCAAAATGCAACTAGTGCGGCTCCAAGTTATCGATCAATCATGTAAATGCAAAACCCACACCATTACCACCCTTGCACCCCACAGGGCGGCGAGGTCATCTGTACTGAAAGCCCTATATGGAAATTTCCAGACTCATCTTCCAACATCCGCTAGCTCCCTACTCGGGGCACGGCACCTGCGCGATACTATCTATTTACAATCAATAAATTTGCGAGGTAGCCTGAACGAAACATTAAAATAATATTTTTAATTTTGATATAACATTTTACATTTACTTAAATAAGGACTCAACATTAGATTACACTCTTATTTGACCTCAGACATGAGCCGGCAATAGACAGTTTTATTTAAAAAGCTTGAACAAAGCTACTTGTTCTTAAAAAATGATAATCTTTCATTATCTTTAAAGAAGACGGTTCGGAGAGATCACACACTCACTTTTCTTTTCATTAGGCGACGAACTTAGGAAAAAGAGGGGTATCATATAAAAAAACAAGAGCTTTTATGAAGAATCTAGTTAAAATTTTTACTACACACATAATTTACTACACCACAATTACCCTTGATAATAATTCTTACCTAAAATTTTAAAATAGAATGACAATGTAAAATAAAAAAAAAAAAAACAAAAATTGAATCATTCGAAATTTTAACGGGAAAAATTTAACAGTAATTTAGATATCTTTTTGAACTTGATTAAATGCGTTATATGGCTCTTATTCAGATGTATTTTTTCTGATGGATGATCGAAAGTTAACACTAAAAAGGTATATGAAACATTATAGTGATAATAGACAACCATAAATTTTGTCTTAAATATGAAATATTATGACGATTTACTTTGAAAACTGTGAACTAGAAGGTAAATCTGTACTACGAGAACTTTAGCTGACTTCCTGAGTAGGACACAGTGATAGTATCTTCACGAACAAACATTAAAATCAACAGATTTGTGGCATAAGTTACATATGACAAAATAAATAATTTAATACATTTCATAATGTTTTGACACTGCTACGTCGTAAATTTCGCGCAAGCGTATCATCACCACCCACCCCTGTCTAGGTCTTAAAATAGACATGCCCTAGAGGTGGCGGCGATTAAATCAATAACTTCGAACATGGCGGCCATTTTGTATCGCTCTATCTACGCAAAATAAATTATGATGTAGGAATATTCACGTTGCATTAATGGGCTGTCTTGACGAATATCACACCTCACAGAAGACTGGCTCTCATAAAACGTATTTTTTGCTTCTACGCTTTGTCTGATGAGTGAGGTTGAGGCTGGAGCATTAATTTCAAACCTATACCTCTTTCCATGTTTTACTTCTCTGTTTAATAAAATATAAAGATTGAACCTAGCATCCGCAATTCACCTTCTTGAGGACCTATTCTTAAGAGTAACCTTCTTCCAAGGCTACTCCTAAGACTTCTTCAAGACTAATATAAGGCTACTAAGGCAAGTTAAGTTATCTAAGTCATTTGTCAACTGATTGGAATGAAGGACACATTTTGGAATGGAGGTCACGTACAGGACATCAAACACGACATCCCACATGATGAATTAAAAGAATTCAAAGTTAAGAGTCCCATTGAATGAGGTTCATTACCAATCGTTTTATAGGGGAAGCCTGAGTCCAGCTAGAACTGCAAATACGCTTCCGGTCTTCTGTCTTATGGTGAATGTATGAAGGACGTATTTAAGCAAAAGTCTTCATTTCTTCGAAGATATACGAGCCAGACGGACTCTGTAACTCTCCATTTCTTATAGAAATACGATTGTACTCATGGCGAGCGGAGTCACTCAGGTTCACTTCTCGGTGAAAGCGACGCGCCCATCTTGCTTTCACTCGACAACGGAGATTGGGTCACACGTCGCTAGCCGCGTGAACCGGCCACCATACTTGCAAATCTCCTAACCGATCGTATATTGTAAGACGACGAATCAATGGCGCACCTAAATCTATAATATTGTTTGTTAGGTTCAACGTCTCAACAACTTAACAGATCATCATGGAATTTAGTACGCACGCTGTCAGAAGTACAGAAAATAACATTTTGTATCTAAAACCTGCAAAAAAACTTAATGAAGGAATAGAAAAATATCACTAAGTTTTTATATACAGTTAAAAAAAAGTCAAATTCAAACTACAAATAATTTTGAAGAAAAGGAATATTAAATACATGCGAAGCTGTGGCTTAAATTTTAGTATGGAATATACTACTACTACAATTATTGCTTAAAAACATATAGTTATATTATAAACGGTTAAGAATATGTAACAAAAATATTACCCTATAATCCTAATGATGTGGTCAAAATAAAATGCCCTGAAGAACGACGCTTCAGAACTTGTTTAGGCGAACGAAATCAATTTTAAGCCGTCTGCATTTAACACATGCTTTCAAATTAATTTTAAAAATATTTACTAAAATAGAAAGGATACTAATAATTAAGTTGTAATGACTACTGACCTGATGAACCAGTGTCCCAGCAGAATCAGAAGCAAGACTTCGAAATTAAACTATTTCTAACAGTCGACGTTGACGCAGACTCTTGAGTTGGAAAAATAGATACACGGCTGTCAGCTTGTTTGTATCAGACACACGGCTGTCAGCATTAACTATGCTGACAGCCGTGTATCCAGCCGATCTATCAGCAAGAGTTGTCACACTGAGATCTGAACGTGTTTAAATAACTGCATGCATTTCCGTCTCGAGGCAATCGCCACGCAATCATTTTATTATAGTCCATGAAAGCGTTTTAGGCGATAAACAGGATATTAAATAAGGCTACGACAACTGCACTTGATGTTGTCCCACTGCAGATAATGTGTCAATTTAGAGTTGTAGAGATATATTTCAACTCATAAGCATAGAAGACGGTTGATATAAGACAACTATATCAATTTATAAATCTCACAATGAAAAAGTTTCTCTAATGCTTTGACCACTACAAATCGAGAAACACGCCTGAGAGATTACTAGCAAAGTTAACCAAAAAAAAAAATAACAGATAAGAATTGAGAATAGTAGAGATGAAATGAATTAAAACCACGTGTACTTAGTTCACAACATCCAGAATTTATTTGCATCGTCAGAAGTTTTACTGAAATGTAAATATTTTACTCGCTTTGTTTATATTAAATAGGAAACGGAAATAGTCCAAATGTACCGCTCTTAAACAGGTAAAGGCCCCATTGTTTTTCCGAGAAATTTCAAACTGTTTATCAAATTATTATTATTGTTTATAGAGAACGGCTCTAAGAATAGTGTACGACTTTAGTTTTAAACGGCGTCATTGTTTTCATTTCTACATTGTAGGAGCTAATCAGCGGACGTTTATTGTTTAACAAATAACATTATAAAGAGCACATTGTATTATTTCCACTTGATAAACAAACCCTGACGTAATTTAGAGTAAAGATTTACGTGCAAAATTATTACGTTTTATATACTTTAAATATAAACAACTTATATTGGGTCAAATATTGAATGAAAGTAAAACAAAAAAAAATCCATCCAAGCATATGATATGTGGCGAGCCTATCGCTATATCGTACAAAATTTCCAAACTCCGGGCTGATATTGAGTAGAATAAACCCAAATATCACTTTTGCCCGACACGGGATTCGAACCCGTAACACGTGATACCACTGCGCCACACAGGTAGTTTTATATTAATGGAATTAATAATTATCATATTTGTTGTAATATTTTGTGCATTTATGTTATCGTCCTGCCCCAGCTTCGAACGGATAACATACGATATATGATATAGTATGTACAAAAATATAGTGGCAACGTATATATTATTTATTTTACAGAAAATCTACCTCCGATCGCGAGTCCACGATTTGCAGTGGCTGTTAATTTTGGTTGCGCGTAGATACGATTATTCTAGATACGAATAGCGACTCATTCGAACAAAAAAAATGTTATTATAATTGAAGATATGTGGTAATGTGAAATTTTAAAACTTTATAAAAATGATTTTGTTTCGACCCATGCGAAGAAAAGAGTTTAAATGTAGTACAGATACATTACAGATGTAACTCTTTTCGTCCTGGTAGATTAATGTGAATTTGAGTGGCTAAAGGACATTCGCCAATGGCTCAAGTATTGTACCCTTTCAATTTTTCCTAACCGCGGTACCAAATTCAAAGTTCGGGTTATCTTAATGATTCGCGGCGTTCGAAAGAAGATGGAACTTAAAGAAGAAAATTTAATTTAAAATTACGATGTATTTATATATAAACCATGGTCATTTCTAATAATCCGTTACGTGATTTTGTAGATAAACAGAGGAAACGTCCCTAACTGGATATTACGAGGAGCCGACCTTGACACAAATATGATTTTTTTTAAATTTAAGAACCCTAAATACTTAAAGATTTAAAATATTTCCACTAAGTAATAAACATAAGCATGTCTGTTGGAACATAATTAATTGTTATTTCCAATTAACATCTGACAGGCGATAACGAATTACGCAATTGGAACTTTAAGAGTTCGAATAATTACTGATCTTCTCTATTGTCTTCTCTTAAATACACCAGTGCAGTTTCTAGTTTATATTATTTGTAGATTATTTTTATTTACCATGAATCGTACGTATAATTAAACTATTGCATTCGTCTGTACATTCATAAAACGGTCGCTTTTGTTTGCCCATTATTATATTAAATCCTTTTCTGGTGTTTACATTTGTTTTGATTACATATAGAATATCTTATATAGGCGACAGTGTGCGCATGCGCAAATCAGTTGCAGCAGCTGATCTCAATAAACATGATCTGCGCTTGCGACAGTCCAAAGTTATTTGTAGTAATGCAAATAAATTTCCAGCATAATACTTACCGTGCCTGCTATCCGAAATAACATTATAACATATTAAAAATCATTCATAATAAATAAATGTTCATTAACACAATTCAATACGAAAATTATCCCAATGTAACACTCGCACTCCAAAGCATCCGAAACATAATGAAGGCGTGTGTAAAAGAGATGCATGAAATGATGTTTGAATAAAAACATTCACATGTTGATAGGTTATTGTTGTCATTTGTAGTGTTGCTATAAAATAAAAGAAGAAAATAAAGTAATTTTTTTAGCGTTCAGTTGCTGGTACTTGTACAATTGACCTACAACAAAAATACATTTTAAATTATATATCACTATCTTAAATAAATAGATTCTTAATATCCAATATTTACGATACTATATCCGAAATTATATTTTTTATAAAACCATTACTGCTAACAAAAATAAAAGCTTTTAATTTAAAATAAAAGGTAACACAATACGTATGGCAACACTAATACGAAATGCTTCTTTTTTTATTTATTTATTAGCAAGAAACGAAAAAATTATCGGATACATAGCTCCTTTTTTAAAATATACCTAAATAAATTCTTTCCATACCAAAAATCTTCAAATTATTTAGTCAGATTGATTTTTGATTAAAAATATTGCGAAAAAAATTATAAATGCTATCTTTTTCAATATCGTATTGGTAAAAAAGAAAAAATTATGCATGAAGATACAAAAAGAATGGAAATATCATGGTTAAGCAAGCATTTGTTCAGTAAACAATGGATTAGATAAAAAAAATCTGTATCAAGATTTTTATTCGTTTTAAAAAGAAATTAATTTGTTTAAGAAATTATAACATATGATTAAAAGACTTGGATTTATTTTTCGGAGTTCATATTTGTTTTAAAACATAAATGATCATTTATCTGTGTCCAATGTCCTAAGTCTTTAGTCTGTGCTCAAATCTCAATTGACTTAATAGAATCGTAAGCTCTGTGTTAGGTGTAATAAATGAAAACATTGGTTTCATTTCAAATTTACTTATTAAAAAGTATATCTTGAGTATTTACAGACGTTTCTTATAGATTATTATTGAAAAAAAATTGATTTTTTATTTTCGTTTACAAGATGACAAGTACGATCGAAATAAAAGATTTATGTAGAACTTGTTTAGCAACAGAATACGTGTTGTATCCGATTTTTGAAACATTTTTGGAATCTATCCCTTTGGCGGATGCAGTGTCGTCAATTACGGGATTAAAGGTTAGTATCAACACACATCAGTAATCAAATGATAAGACAATCATAACGCAAACTACTAGGCAACAATGTATATATTTTCTATATTGAATGTTTTGCGATATATTACAGAAATTAAAAACATTACAACGTTATATCAGTAGTCACTACTTGTAACATCATGGGATACATATGGCAATTTTTTTTTCTTTCTAAAAGGTGGCAAACAACCAAGCGGTATATCTGATGTTAAGTGATCGCTGTCCTTAGTCATTTGTACCAACTAAAAGAGTTACAAATGCGTTGGCTACCTTTGAAGGAAAGAGGAAGAGATCAACAGAAAAAAAGGATAATATATCCTCTTCCCCTTCCCATGCTTTCCTCATTAGCAATGAGTGGGCTAGGAAAAGGATCAGAATTAAATCTCCGGCACTTCACTTGTCAAACTCCACTCAGAATACTATTTGACACCTGTCTTCTGTCGTGGTTTTTCACTCGTTGAGCCTGCCCATTCGTCCAAATTATGTTGTCTGCGTATCCATTCAATGAGCACAAGTGTGAATTGTGTATAAGAAACATATATCATCCCATATCAAAATAATACATTTATAATTTCCAGCTTGATGAAAATGATGGCCTGCCCAAAAAAATCTGTGAGAACTGTAAGGACATTGCCATTAAAGCATACTTATTTAAAAAAAAGTCCTGGGAATCAGATGTGTCAATACAAGATTTATTTAAGAGAGAGAAAGCCTCTTTTGATTACGAGGATAAGGTATGTATACACTTGTATCACATGTTACATGTATGGTATGGTTGGAACATGCGCGGTCTCAGATTCGATCCCGGGTTGGGCAAAAGTGATATTTGGGTTTCTTCTATTCAGTATCAGGCCAATTGCTAAGACTAATAGACACTGTGTTTTATCCTTTATAGAGTTCAATTGAAGTGAAGATAGAAAAATTAGCATCAGATGATAATTTTAATACAGCATACGGAGATCATAGCAGCATGTGTATTGATACAGGTGAGATTATTATGTTTTAATTGTATCATTATACTGGGTTCAAATCCACTATTCAATTATTATTATTGACAGTAGATACTTGTGTTAGGTACAAGTTTTAACTTTAAATGGAATTGCTTAAAGAAATATTAGTAAATTATTTTACAATCTGTTAATCTGACAAAATTCCAAGTCTTTATACACTTTTTTTCTATATTGTATGTAATTTATATTAATAATGTTTTTTTTTTAATTATTTCAGGAGATCTAAATGCATTAAATACAACAGAACAGGTTGAGAGTTGCAATATAGATATTAAACCAGATACATTAAAAGATTCAACAAATATCAAATCCATAAACGGTAATGGTCATCATTATTTGAATTTAACAGTATTGTAGTATTAATTAAGTTTAAACAAGTTAAAATCATATAGAGACTACATTTAATTCCAGTTAATTGTTTACTGTTGAAGAAAATGATAAATATTCTGACCAAAGGACCATATTATCATTACATGTTAATCATTTATTAAATAATAAATGACGTACTTGTTACTTTAATTTACAAATTGAATGTAATGAAATAAGATTGAAATAAAACCATGATTAAAATAATAAAATCTATAATTTCCTACGCTATGGTTTGAGATTCAGATATATTAGGAAGATAATTGCTTTTGTTTAAGTAAAATAAAAAAAATAGAAGCAATCAATAAAACTGACTTGGAATTAATTTATTTAAATCTTAATTTTTACCTAAGAGTATTTTTAATGCATGTTTCAGTGTATGATACAATTATCACATTCTGTCCGCTCTGCGATGCTAGTTACGAAAACGTAAATGGTCTTACAAATCATATGCAAGAGTATCATAAAGAGATCTTGGGCCCAGGGAAGAGAGGGAGACCAAAGAAAAAGACGACAACAGTAAGTGTTCATATAAAACTATTTATGATTGTCTTTCAGCCAAAAGACATCTACACCCATAGTCCATAAACACATTCTCATAAAGATTGGTCCCTTTTAATTATTATTAATTAATTTGACCTTATTATTATAGTGTATGTATAAATGAAACAGCGGTTGGTTTGAGACTGAGTTTATTACATTTAACATATCACAATTATTATACCATTGACCTATTAAAGTTACTTAAATCTCACGCCCGTATTCTCCTAAGGGGTAGGTAGAAGTGATAAAAGTGTACCCACATTTCGCTATATGTTATGTTTAAAATTACTTCAACTATATTTTATAATAAGTTACTGAAAATAACCCTCAGAAGGCCATTAATTATAAATTTAAGAAGATGAAAACTTCTAAAGCCATTCAAAATGTCCCCATCTCTGTAGCTAATTAATTGACTAAGGGACTGCAAACCTTTGTCAAACTGAAAGCATTGAAATTGTTGTCACTAATTATATGATTATAGTCTTTATTAAAATTGTCTATAAAAATGTTGGTTCATTAGGTAAAAATAAGATTAATTAAAAAAACTGTCACATTTAATTCTTCACATTCTCCTTATAATGTGTAACAACACATTATTTATTTTATTTTTTGTAAATACACAATTTCATGCAAATCTTTATAGTTAATTTTCTTTTCAGGTTACATCAGAAAAACTATTGAACAATGACAATTCTTCGAAAACAAAACCCCTTAAGAGATTGAACTGTTCATTTTGCAAAGAGAAATTCGAATCGGAAGATGAATTGGCAACACATATCTCGGAACACAAGGGTAATGCTACTTTTTTTATATAAATTACACAAAAATATATTAAACCTCAGGCAGAGGTGGTTTGAAATGTATAACCAATAAGAATTATTCTTGTCGATTTTTTTTAAATTATAGGATTGTTTTTTTTACAGATAAAGTGTACTCCTGTGCCGTTTGCAAGAAGAGATACATGAAGAAGAGTTATTTCGATATTCACTTATGTATAGAAGAAAAAGTCCAAGGCGACACTCAAATGGTGCTTAATAATTGAAAATTTAAATATTAAAATAAAAACAGATTGATTTTTATTTTATTTAATTTTATCAATTCGAATATTCCAGAGTGACTCACCGCTTTCCCTGCAAACAAAAGGTGAACAAGACGAATTTCTTATTGAAACATCGCTGCAAGAGTTGGCCCACTTGAATAATAATAATAAGGTAATATTTGTTTGTTTTTTTTTATATTAAAAGACGGCAAACAAGCAAACGGTACACCTGATGTTAGGTGACCACTGCCCAGAGATACATAAACTAGTTGCAGATGGGTTGCGTTTAAAGAACGGAGATAGGACGCAATAAAAAAAAAGGATTTTTCCTATTGATCCCCTTCCCTGTTTCTTTTTTTTCTCATTCTTTCCTTATTAGAAAAAGGTGAGAATGGGACAATGATCAAAATTATGTCTTGTTCGATTATGTTTGCACATTAAAAGATTAACTCCCTCAGTGGTGTAAAAATATTTAAAAAAAAAAATTCAATAAGCTAATATTTTATATTATAAAAAGTATTTGTTGCATCCATATGGGCTTGCCTAGTGAGGAGATAAACGGATCACATTCATGCAAAATGTTTGACAAAAAAAAATGGTTTATTCATTAATTGCATAAAAAATTATCAAAATGAATTCGTCATATTGTGAACTAATGCGTTATTACGTTAAAGTTTATAAATGTATTATATAATTATTAAAAAATAGTTTAATTATTTTTCTTTGATAAATGTTTTTAAAATAATTGTTTGTATTTAATGTAATAATTGTTTGTATCAGGGCGCGTGCATTTGGTGGCAAGAGTGTACTTCTTGCAGTATATTACTGTCTACCCCGGCTGAATTAGTCGCGCATGTCGACGCTAAACATCCGCACCGGTCGCTACAATGCCCTCTATGCAATAAGGTAAAAAAAACTACAAAATGGTGATTTTTTGTGTGTTTGTTAATGTAGGTCAATTTGAATTGAAATCACTTCCTCTTATTCCTTGTCAAATTTCTTCATTTAGTTAGATTTAATAGTAATCCTAACCACATATTTTAAATTTAATATTTATTTATATTTTAAACTCTTTAAGGGGATTATTTTTTGTTAAATGTCATGTTTTCTTTAAGGTGTTCGAGAGCGTAAGTTCAGCACGCCAGCACCGCGTGCGTTGCACGTCCGTGGATCACGCGCACGCGTGCTCGTCGTGCCCGCAGAGGTTCGCGCGCGAGGCTTCACTCAACAAACACATCCTGAGCTCGCACGCCGGCCAGCAAGCCTCCGTCAAGTTCGTAGCCGCCTCGACAGCTAAGCGATACCAATGCGATACTTGCAAACGGTACTTCTTCAGGTATGTCACCGATTGATTGTTAATTTGGACAATTCATAATCTGACTATACATTTTATATTCTAATCGTGAACATAAGTCATTTATACGTACCATAAAAAAACATACCTCACTCCTGTATTTCCCGAAGGGGTAGGCAGAGGTGCAACTAGTGCTACCCATATTTCGCCGTATGTTATTCCGTCCTACGATATGATGGGTAGCGAGCCTATTGCCATATCGAACCACAAATTTCAAATTTCGGACTATTATAAAAAAAACCGAGTGCGTTACGGTGGTAATATATTTTTATGAAAGTGCTAATTTTTTTTCATGTTTCAGGAAGGACCTACTTACCAAGCACATGAAACACCATACTTCGAATAAATATTTCCAGTGTGATATTTGTATGAAACGTTTCTACAGGAATGATAACTTGAGGTATGTCTCAAACCATTCATACTTTCTGTACACCCCCTACTGTGAGAGTGCTTTATTTGCTTCCACATGTGCTATCATCAGGGGGTAGTGTTAAAACCTCATATGCTGAGTTTTTTTTTTTTTTTGTAAAACTATTAGAGTTTGAAATAATGCATTTAATGTACTTTAAGTATAGGTCTTCGAGGAACATGAAATAATAAATTTTAGTTTAAATCTGGCGGAATTGATGAGAGATGTCACTTTAAAAAGTATTTAAGTAAAAATGTATGTAACAAATTCGAAGGCACTTTATTTATTTATTGTAATTTTTAAAAATGTCTGTTCCAGGTCTCACATGCGCGTGCACGGAGGCGCCGGGGGGCGGAGCGCCGCGACCTGTCTCTGTCTCTACTGCGGGCGTAGTTTTACTTGTTCCTCGAACTTCATCGTGCACATGAGACGGCACACGGGCGAGAAGCCTTACAAATGCGACTTCTGCGGAAAAGGTTAACTGTTAAATAATAATAATAATAATGAGAGGTTTGGAAATTTATTTGTTTGCATTATTGCATCATACAGACACACACTCACTGTTTTTATTTTGTTATTTATTTGCTCAGAGAAACGTGATAATTATGGAATTATCGTTACTATTGAAAAATGGGTACTTTTCTAAATGTTTCCTATTTTTTTAAACTAAATACTTATATTAATAATGGATTTCATTTGAGAATAAAATAAATCTAATATTTATTTCTGTGCCATTGATAATTTGTTAGAGCGTAACACATAAATATATGTTGATATTTATATTGGGATTGTTTCGTGTCATCACCATATTATTATTGTGATAACATTATTTCTTATCAATATATATTATTTTTATTTTAAACTTAACAATTCCTTAAAGTTTTATATATTTGTACCTTTTCAGGGTTCCCAAGGTCATCGGACTTACAGTGTCACAGAAGATCGCACACCGGAGAGAAACCGTATGTTTGTGAAATATGTGAAAAAGGTATTTCATCTAGCCAATTTCATACTATTGAAAATCATCATTTATCTTACTGATGATTATTTGCTTGATTTGTTTGCTTCAGTTTTAAATAAAAAAAATTAAGCTGAAGTTTCTTCGAGGATTCGGACTAAAATTCAGATATAAACTTGTCACTATCGTGCCAGGTTTCGCGCGTAGCAACAAGCTGTCGCGTCACATGCGCGTGCACACGGGCGCGAAGCCGTACAAGTGTACGTACTGCGACAAAGCCTTCTCGCAGAGCAACGACCTCAACCTTCACGTGCGTCGACACACAGGCGACAAGCCGTACGTCTGCGACCTCTGCGGTGACCGATTCATTCAGGTACGTTACACACGACCGTGTTTTTGTCACTTTCTCTTTTTGGGAGTACGCTTAATTTTGAAAGTTAGTCCATTTTTTGCATTCCCTCTCCATCTCTTACCTAAAAATTCGTCATTTCGAAAAGTTTATTTGAGGACACTTTCAGTTACAGATACGAAATCTATTTAATTTAACGAAATTAAAGCTTCTTTCATTTCTTCTTTTGTGTGAAATATCCATTTGTTGATAGGAGTTCTTAGAGACTTCTATATCAGTTATATTGTTGTTTGTTCTATATACAGGGTTCAGCGCTTCAGAGTCACAGACGGACGCATGGCCACTACTCGCAGCTCGAAGTGGCGAACGCATCGCTGTCGCTGCCCTCATCGCTATTGCTGCCCTCCTCACTATCACTACCTCTGTCTCTGTCTTTCACAAATCTCTGAATACCACGAAATTAAACAAGTAATCTTCTATAAGGTTTTCACACTTATCCTATATGTGTATAAATTAAAATGACTGTATATCCGTATAATTATAATGTTTGTCAACGCGGAGGTTGTAATGATTATTTAATGTTACCGCACTGGCTGTAATTATTAGTCAGTCCGTAATAAACTGTGCTCCCGAAACCGTGTTTGCTTTCTCATTCCAAGACCACTACGGTGGTGACGAGGATTAAAACTTTTTTTTTTCTTCCGTGTGAATAAGCTTAGTGGCAATGAATAAACAATGTCGATCGGCAAAATAAGCTAATTCGACGTGCGGTCAGGTGCCTCTTTAATACGGTTTGTATTAGATTTGCGTATCTTGTATTTTATGCTTTTCAGTTCAGTTCAGTGTTTTTACTTTGGCCTTGACCTGCCGAACTTCTACTGTTTTTTTTTTAAATCACCGCAGCCTACATACATATATCAAAAGTAAATAATTTGTTGTAATTATATATTCCGAACTATACTCTGTTCTTTAAGGTAAACCTACATTTTGTGAACAAATATTATTTATACTTACACTTTATATTTTCAATATTTTTGCAACACTTACACTTTATATTTTCAATGGAAATTTTATCAAAATTTTATGACAAATTGTAGTAAAATTGTAATAATACGAATAGCTAATGTTGAGTAATTTGTGAAAAAGTTGTTTAGCAGTCGATTATTCATCCAGCGTTACAATAAGGAAGATTTTTTTTGTATTTCTCTATATCGCTCATCTCTTTGCCGTGTAAATTATTTATGGTATTTAGGTATATCAGGCACAAAATAAAAAAAAAAAACACAATTTAATTTATTAAACAAAATTTAATTACAAAAAAGATTGAACACAACTTTAAGATTTTTCCGAAACTACAACTTTAAACTTATTTTAAACAAATATTTTAAGATTATAGATTTAATTGTTTTTTTAGCATTTTAAACTTGTAAAAAAATTGTAATTTTGACAATTCGTCTTTCTAATTTTAGACAAATAAATAATTTTCGCAATGCTTTTGTAAAACGCTTGAAAATAAATAATTACCAATTAAATTTTTATTTTATTTCATTATCTCTCGTAGACATAAATTTACAATCATTTTTTAAACCACATTGTACATTGAGTTCTTTTAAACTTTTATTAGACATTGACTCGTAAAAGGCAAATAATTATTTACGAATAAAACATTTTTAACCTAATAACTTACAATATCTTTAAACAATCAAACCTGAGAAAATGCAAAACCTTTGAGAAACATAAAAATTGCAACTGGTCTATAAAAAAAACATACCACATGCCAGTATTCCCCGAAGGAGTAGGCAGGGGTGCAACAATGAAAATCAAAATATTCTGCAACCTTTACTTAATTAGCTTTCAATTATTTTCGCTACAAGCGTTACGAAAATCATGATATTTCATAAAATGACATTTCATAAAAGTTTTATAAAAAGTTATAAATCATTTAAATATAAAAAAATATGTTTCTCACCTGTGTTATCCCGAAATGGTAATCAGAAGCGCAAGTGTGTAACCCACATTAAAAAACATTTCTAAATTATTATTTGCTTAGTGCTTTAATTTCAGAAGGTTACTAAAATAGTTGATAAAGGAATGAAAACTGAAGATTTTCGTACTCGATTGTAGATCATGGTTTTCGAATTTAAAATTTCATTTCAGTCGACTAAGATGGAACTTAATTTATACCCTGTGACCATACGAGCCTCTACGCTTTAGTTTATGCTTAGCGGAACTAGATGGCGCTAAAATAAAGTTTAAAAAATAATTTTAGCGGAATATAACAAAAATTTAAAATTTTGTAACCGTCCTAATATATAATTTTTTCAAACATTCATCCTTTTATTTTAGTCAAAAAATATATGTAAATCTGTTTAATTTACATATATTGAAATTTAAATGTAACATTTAACTTTTAACAAGTAGAAATATAGACCAATTTTGCATATATATTTTTATAATGACTTGTAACAGTACATTGGGCAAGAAATGGTTTGATTGTACCTTGGTGTCATAAAGGCAGTAGGAACACTAAATTTATTAAAGACTTGTAGTATCCGGCTCCATAATACGATCTCGGTAGAGCCCAATCTCGTTAAAATTAGATTCTTGAGTTTCTGCCTGTCTCTGAAAATATAATAAAAAAAAACAACTTGTAAATTCTTTAATATAAACAAATAACAGCGAACGAAAGAGCAATCAATATAAATTAAACGTAATAAGAAATTTGGACATTCCTTAAATATCGATTAATAACTTATTAGATTGTCATTGTGTCGTAAATGAGTAACTCAGTTACGCAGTACGGTGCGGCTGCATTGCTGAGGTTTCGGGTTCGAACCTCGTGTCAAGCAAAGTTACATTGAGTTTTTAATTTAATAACTCGTTTAAATTTCATTATATTTTCAAAAACTCATCATGGGATGGTCACATCATGGGATGGTTTTATTTATTTAACAAGGGGGCAAACGGGTTAATTTGTATTTTTTACGTTTGACAAAATTTGTTGCACCTTTTCTTAACCCTTTGAGTGTTTGTGTATTTTCATTAATTTAATGGACAAATGTTAGCCACACTTTTAAAATATTGATTTTGAGATAATTAGTAATAGCGTACTTAGTAAATATACACGTCTTATTTTATTTTATGTAATTTGTACTCACCTATTATTGGTGCATATAACAGAACTTTTGTTACATTAAAAATTATAAACCTTACGCCTGTATTTCCTGAAGAGGTAGACAGAGGTGCAACTCAGTGCACCCACAATTCGCCGTATATTTTTCCGTCCCATAATGTGATAGGGGGCGAGCCTATCGCCATATCGGGCACAAATTCCAAACTCCGGGCCGATATCAAGTTGAAAAAAAAAAACAATATTATTTTTCCCGACCCGGGAATCGAACCCGAGACTCCAGCCTTGCAGCTATACTTAATTTTTTTCTATAGTATAATAAGTTATGTATGCTGTTGGCGTGTCTTAAATAAATAAATACTTACCTCGGAGCAATAGATTCTGTTGTCAAGTTTCTTGATTCCAGCGAAGTGATTTTCAATGTCAGTCAAGCTCTTTCCTTCGGTTTCCGGCAGCACGAGATCAAACACTACGCATCCAGTTAAACTGAAAATATGTGTGAACAATATATTTTTGTTACAAAGGATAGCCCGGCAACACACGAGTAACTCTATAGTTATAAGAGATTAAGTAACAAGAGTCTGGATGACAAAAGATATTGGAATGTGTCTATTGCCTTACTCTTAAAAATATTTAAAAATAAAATTTCATAGTCATCCAATCTTAAGTTTATATGAAGTAATATGGTCCATTACATATTATAAATTAAATTTAATTAAATGGAAATTATCGCTGACTTTCATCTTAAAGTAAATTAAATTTATTTCAAAAAAGTTTTAGAAATTTTAACAAAGACTTCCTTATCGAACTTGTTATAGAATAAAACTTTATTGAAGAAAACAAAATAATTTATAAAATTTAAAAAAAATACAGAATGGTGATAATCACATGTAAAAATACAAATAAAATGCAACTATTCCTACTTACCATACGAGACCATAAAATCCGTAGGTTCCCCAAATTGAAAGGTTATCAACTATGCTTATGTAAACCTTGTTGGTGATAAAACCGAATAAATAGCCCGTGGCACTGGCCAGTCCCGACGCCGCGGACCTCGTTTGTGCGCTAAACACCTAGAAAATAACACGACTTTGTCACAACCTGTAAGACATATTATAACATGGACACATTATAACAAAGAAGGAGGAATAGATTTGATAAGCATGTGTTTGATCTTTGTGATAATAAGTACAAATGTGTGACAGATTACTTTTAGCATTAGAAATGGTCTTTGTAGATGAACATCAATAAAAACAGTCACAGGTAAAAGTTATATAATCTATGTTCTAGTCTAACCTCTCCGATGAGTATCCAAGGCAGCAGTCGAATGCCGGTGTGAGTGACGAATGCCAGCAACATCAGCAAACTCGTGGGGATCCAGGAATATTCAAAAAACTGAAGGAAAGTGGTATATTAATATTATCACCAAACTGACATTGAACCGCGGTGTCGCCTGCCGCCTTTTACTCGGCTTCTATACATTGTGCGATGTTAAACATCAATAAATTCATCTATTTGACTGCAGGCACCTTTTATAATTACGCGATTACTACATGTTAAAGTTAAATAATCTGTAGACATGTTTTCTCTACTTTTAACTCGTGTTGGCAATATCAACGTCTTCAACAAAGGGACCTTATACCTACCTCGTCGAGACCTCGAATATTGTCAACTAATTGGAACATCGGTGTTATAAAAATACATTTTAACGTAGCCAATGATTTTCTATCTGTTTAATGAGAGACCCCTATTTTAAAGGAGTGCTTTTTAGTACTGAGATGCCGCCTACTGATTTTGACTTAAATGTCGATAGCCTTACCGTGATATCAGCTGAAGTTAGAGAGCTGTTTGTGTTCAGATGTACACTACCGCTACTCATTAATTCTCGGTGCGTCCCCATATACTGTGAAAATAATATTGAACATAAGCTACTGCATTAAGAGTTTCCTGGATTTTTTTTTTCTATGTCTGCCGCTTGTTTTGAAGACGCACCTTCTGTTAACGGGCTTAAACGAGAGAGGCTTGACCTAGCGCACTTTCGAGAAAGATACAGTAATATTACCATATGTCACTTTTCAAGGGACCCGGATGGTGTGCCCAATTATGTTACAAAACAAAAAAATGCAAATTTGGAAGTTTCTTTCCAAGAAAAGAATCAGGCACAGGATATCTAGAGAGACAACAGTGTTCTATTATTTTACGATATTTCCCTGTCCCAGTTCCTTACAATCTACAGAACACTAGCACTAGACAGTACCACTTTGATGTAGACATCGTATGCTGCTAGAAGAAGGCAGCAGACCCCGGCGCCGACGGTGGAGGCGATGGTGAGAACGCGCTTGCCAACGACGCGTACGAGTATCACGCAGGTCACTGCGCCCGCGATCTGTATCCCACCTAGCACCAACGTCGCCCAATACTTGTCTAGCGGCGCGTTTAACTTCTGGAAAATCGACACTGCGTACGTCTGCAGTGCACGAAAAATAATTGGCATATATATTTTATCATATTTGTACAACTATACGAGTTTCGCAGCGTTGAGAATCAATTTTGTGGTCTCCACTACTCGTGCACTTTTTGTTTTCATTAATTAAGTAAATAAATACACGATTCTGTCGCCTTTTGCTTTACCAGTTTTATGTTTAGGGGAAGATTTTATTGAAACTAATATGTTGAATAAATTTGGAAACTTTTTAAAACGGTAGTTATAGTTTATGTTATGAAGAAAGTAGTACCTGTAGAGTCGTCATGCCGCTGAAGTGACCCACGAAGAAGCTATAGGTGACAAGCAGGAATGGTATGAGGAACTTGCGCTCGCGATAAAGTGATAGCTTTGCCGCCCATGTGTGCTTAGGTGCCATCATCTCACCTAAAATATGTAGCTAATAAAAAATATGTAGCTAATAAAAATGTGAATGGTTTGAACTCAAGCTTGTGCTTCCCGAAGGGGTAGCCGTCCGTCCCATTACGTGATTTGGTGCCAGCATATCGCCATATCACAAATTTCAAACTCCTGGCTGATAATAGATTAAAAACCTAACAACATTCTGTCCGACCGGGATTCGAGTTCGAGACCTCACCAATCATTCGGGACCCTGATATAATTCGGTCACTGACTCACCTATCCAGAAGATTGTCTGAATGTTTCTCAATTCCATTTCAACTTGATCCTCACTGATCCAACCGCGGAGCCATTGCAGACTCTGGAACAGTTAAAGCAGTTTAGTACTCAAAATAAGTGCGTCAAATCGGAAATGAAGTCACGTGATGACCGCAGGACGTGGATTTAAAATCAAAAACTTTGTTAAACTATAAAGGATTCCTTTAATAAGTTCAATTTAAATTATTAACTGAAAAAGTGTATAAAACTTATGCTGGCTTGATTATAACTTCTTTAGCCAAACTTTTGACATTTTTAGCATTCTTTCTTTTAGTTTTGTCATCAAAATATCAAAAACATTCATGTATTTTGATTTTTAGCTTTATAAGCGAATTTAGTTCTGTTATATCGTGAGAAATACAATACACTCTTACTTTACGAGCGTCCTCAACACGATTTCTTGATATCAACCAGTGCGGCGATTCAGGAATGAAGAATAACGCAATAACGGCGAGAATCTGAGGGAAAAAAAATGAAAATGTGATATTTTCTATTTATTTATAAAAAAAATCGTTTACAAAATAAATTCTTATACTGGAAGGATTTTATGCATTCCTAACTCACGAATCATTCAACATCTATACTGAGATCTCATTTTTGAATTTTCTCATTTTTTTTAGAATGGGACGACTCTCACAATCGGTCATTGAAGATACAAAACGAAATATCCCTTTCTCTATATTCTATATATTAAAGGTAGCTTATCGCTGACACACTCGAACACTTGGTGGAACTTACCGTGAAGCTGATATTGACGAGTGCTACTGTACGCCAGTTCATCAGTGTGCCAAACAGGAACTGTGTGAACACGCCCAGAATCACACACATGGAACTGGTCGCTGCCAGGCAACCGCGCAAGTGTGGCTGCGTTATTTCCGCCACGTAAGTCAAGACCTGCAAAGCAATTATCTCTTGTACATTCAAGTAAGCATATCTCATGCCTGTATTCCCCGAAGGGGTAGGCGGAGGTGCAACTAGTGCACCCACATTTTATGGATTATTTTAATTGTTAAAAAGTTACTAAGCAAAATGTGGGCTAAACAATATCCATGCACCTGTCCGATATGCCGACCCGCGTTATTCAGAATTCAGATTGCAGACCTTCGAAAGGTCACTTCTTTGTAGTTACCACCTTATAGTATACAAAAATGCTACGACTTTAGTCCCCGTTTTGTATCATCTTGAAAACCATACAATGACTAATGCGTTTTCAATTCTTTAATGCAATGTTGTTAAATACATAAATATACTTTGAATAAACTCACAGGTGCTTCAAGAAGTCCTCCAGCCAGGCCGGTGAGGAATAGAGCGGCGTACAGATAAGCCTCACTTGTCGAAAAATAAAACAGTAGCCAGGCCGCGATGAAAGGCAAGTTGACAAACTGCATGGCGCGGCGGCGGCCGAGCGGGGATGTCACCACGCCCGACAGCGCGCACCCCAGAGGCACCACGATGAGGTTTATCGACCCTGAAGTTGTGAAACAAAAGAAATAAGGGTCCTTCTTACGTCGGTTTTCTTTTATATATGTTAATGATCGATGTAAGTCCTCCTGGGACGTCCCCTACTGACACTGCAACTCATTTTTGCAAAATAACTCTCTCCTCATTCATACTGTCCACATGCCCGAACAACTGAAGCATACCTTTCTCGATTCTAGTCGCAACATTCATAAGTCACTCTTTAGCCTTACATCTAAAAAGAATATTTAAAATCAGTTAAGTGATTTTTAAATTAATCCAGGACAAACAAACAGATATTTATAACATTAGTATCTATGGATTAAATAATGTTGAGGGAAAATGCCCTTGACATATACGCTTGAATAGAGAACTGGTTTAATTGTTTAAGTTGTTGTGTTTTAATGCTCTTAACTTATTATACGATGTAAAAAAAAGTACATTGACTTTTCAATATTCTAGCTTGTTCACACTAATGTTGATCAGGTTAATTATTGTTCTTATGTAGTCTGTTTATCTACCAGTGCGAAGATGAGGCGGGTCGCTAGTTATTAATGTTCTATCAATTTCAAGCGCACAATGTTTTCTAAATTCTTAATGTTTTTTTTTTTCGAAGCCACTTGCCAATGTTCGAACGTTATTTGAAGAAGAAATATTTTATGTACAATAATCACCTATCCAAGATATTTGTGTTTTATCCAAGTGCAGTATTTCTTCATCGTTCGGTTGGCTGATGGCGGGTATGAGGATTGTAGAGAAGCCCAACGTCATACCGTAAGCTGCAACAAGACACACTTTGTATATTAAGAGACATCACACATTCAATGCAGAGACCGGTTCGCTTCTAACTCTTATACAACATTCACTGTTATAATTAGAAGAAAGGTGGAACAAAGTGTTCTTTTAAATTATTATTTAAATACTTTATATACAAACAAAATCTTTCAATATGTGTGTAAATGTGTACAAATGTATAGTCACTAAGAAAACAGTTGTTCAAACAATATCTATGCACGGGATGGATGTTGTTTTAAACTCAAAAAAATATATATCGCAACCAATAATGTTATGTTCTCAGAATGAAATCAAAATGAGATTATATTTTATTAATTTTCATTGTTTTCTAGTAATCACTTTAGCAGTTAGTGCCGTTAAGATATCAGATTACGTGTCGCATACGATATGTATCGCATCTCGGTTCATGTTGCACGTAACTTTAATACTATCAGAACAAAAAATAGCATAATATTTGAAAAGTATGTGTTAAAAAATTATGTAACTATAATTGCTTGTGCGTCATGTTTCGAACATTTTAAATGGATGTAACATTTATTTTATCAGAACAAGACAAAATCTGTTGCAAAAGTGAGTGACAGTTGATCTAAAGGAATCTATATCGATTATATATTAAAGACATATGTACTAAAGGAAATGGATATAAAGAAATATATAATCTTTTTTTTCGTGTTAAAATATTAGCAGATTGTAAAATAATATACAAATACTTCTAACCACTCCAATCAAGCTTAAAAAAGCTTGTGCTGGGATATGGTTCACCACAATAGTCGAATGGGAATAGAACCCACGGCCATGTTGCGTTTGTCTTATAGACCGCCTCAACTCGGTTCCTGTGCTTAATATCGATATGGCCATTAGTGGTGATGGGTTGAAACGTAGTATTAGAGCAGAGCAGAGAAAAAGTAAATCTAATAAAGTCAATATTGTATAAGATGTCTATGATACTGACGTCACTCCAACCATCAAAAATATCAGTAATCAATATCAAGGCTTCATTACATTACATTAAAAATATATGGACATGTAATGTACATTATAATGAATCATAATATCGTGACCTGATTGAATTCCGCTCGCAACAGCGAAATTAAAATATAAACACTTTTTAAATTGAATAATGCAAAAAATATTATTAAGAACAATTATGCAAAATTATTTAAAAGCGTAAAACCGACAAATTTATAACATTCCCGATGAAAGCTTAATCATCATATTCTATCCATTGTTTTACGAAATGGTTACAAAATGAAACGTAATTAAAACAAAAAAGACGAAATTGACGAAATATAGAATTATTCATTCTATATTAATTGGCTGCTATTTTTTATAACAATATGAAGTTTATTATAAAGCGCCAATAGCTTAATGGTTGAGGGCACGGACTACGAGACGTGCACAACATGATCGTGGGTTCGATCCCCATTCGACTATTATGAACCACATGGTTCAAGGTATTATTTTATTGTTATCAATACTAAGCGCAACATTTTCAAAACAATATTTAAAACAATCTCATTTCATACTTTTACATTATTTTGAAATTTCTCGACATCGAAATAAATATTCATTTAATCATGAGTTTGTCTTTTTATTTTTTTTATTGACTTTGATGTATCAGTAACATAATTAGCTAGTCTACAGCAGCAGCAAAATCGCATGAAGCACTTTCATCTAGGAAACAATAAAATGATATTAAACAGGTTTTGAGAAATTAATTCGCATCGCCCCGCATTAAAAGCCAGCAGTTAAATAAAAAATATACCTCTCGCTTGTATTCACAAAGGGGTAGAAAAAGTTTCAATTAGTGCAACCACATTTATTTTATTTTTTTATGTTATTTTTTTATTTTATTTCTGTCACCGTATGATTTTCCGTTTCTTAATGGTGATAGGATAGCAGCCTTTTGCCACATCGGGCATAAATTCCAAACTCCGTACTGATATCGTGTTGATATAATCGATTCGAACCCGAAGCTTTGCAGCCATATATTAACAACTGCGCCACCGAGGCAGTTAAATACATGACTGATATATCGAACCATGCGAAGAAAAGAGTTACATGTATAACTCCATTAAAATATGGCATGTAATGTCACTTCACTTCAGCTTTGTGTTGACTACTTATTTGTCATAGCATATAGGATAATAGGATAATTTTTAAGAACAATTTTAAGTATTATTTTAAACTTTATCTCTGTAATTAATAACTTTTATATATCTAAGTCTCACACAAAACAGTGTCTTACATAATGTAACACAGTGTTTTGTTGTGGTATTTTGTTGTAACCAACAATCATCACGTCATTTAATGGACGCAGATTATACGCAGACTTGTTAAACAATCTTTTGATACAGCTTATTACATTTTAAAACGGACAATTGTTTTATTTCGGACCCACGATACGATAAGGTATGAATGCCCAATTGATTCCGCAAAAGAAATGTTCAAAAACTCACCCAATATCAGAACATTTTTGGCGCTGACAGCTAAGATTTGCGGCAAAGCGGTTCGTAGATCCTTTTTATAGCCGTAGTAGTGTTCACCGGGCTCGGTTTCAGACAAGTCCTGGTCCATCGGCCTCATCTATTTTGAACAATAATCTAATTTTTATTTCTATTCTTTTCGGTAATGACATAATGTAAGAAAGAAAGAAATAGTTTATTGCCACAATAAAAGCAACAATTATAATCTTATAAATAAAACAAATAAAAGAAGATTTAAGTGGCAAAAGGTGGCTAGCTCAGCTTGTGCAGGGATGGTCTGGACCCTTCTGCGCTGGTTTTCAGCTGGCCCCTTCCCACTCATAAGAATATCACAATCAGCTGGAAGGTATCTTAATCAAACAATAGTGATTGACAAAATAAAACGGAACAAAAAAAAATTGCAAGTAAAATGTAAAATGACAACTTGTTTCTCGAAGGGGTACGCAGAAGTGCAACTATCTAGTAAGTTACTTTTCACTATAGATAGATGGCGAGCCTATCGCCATACAGAGCCAAAATTCAGCCGGACTTCGGACTGATGATGAATTGAAAAACCTAATTGACCGACCCGGAAATCGAATCAGAGACCTCAGCAATGCAACCGTATGTAATATAACTACGCCATCGAGACGGTTTGTCGTCTAGAAAAAAAATTGCTCAAATTTAAAGAAGAGCCCTTACTATCTTAACATGGACACTACTACAAATCTACCTTAGATTCGTATAGGTAAAAAAAATGGGAAAATTAAGCAATTAAATATAGATTTCGCGCTGATTAAAGAACTTTTTATTGGAGAAAAGATTTTCATTCCGAGGCAATATTTGGGTAACGTTTATAAATCTCATTGGTTTGCTTTCAGGTAATTAAATAACTCATGACGCTCATATGTATCACAAATATGACAGAAGATGAGCTTATTGCCATAAAACAAGTCAACGCAAGAAGCGAAACGCGAATTTTTCTTTATTCATTCTCTTCCGTTCGATTTTATTAGGACTACATACAAGAAAAGTATACCAACACCTCATCGGTTAAGAATTCTCTTAATTTTATTGAAAGAATCGAATGATTGAATTTTATAAACAATAATTTTCTATAACTGTTTATAAAATATAGTGTTTTGTTCTATGTAAGTGATTCTATGCGTAAATATGTTTACATTCATAAAGATCTCAGGATATAATGGTGCGAGACATTCTACAATATAATTAAAGTGATAATTGTAAAAAGTGTTGACGACTTTATTTGTTTATTAATGAAAATTATTTATTCTCCTACTATTCTGATGGTTCAAAATGATAATTCCTGATGTTTATAACGCATACTTTGTAAAAGTATTCACAATTTATTTCAGTTAAAACAAGTAATGAAAAACAATGCTCACATCGACTTCCCGCAATATCGCAATATTCCTGAGACATGCATGTTTTATTATACGGTATTACACCTTCACACGGACTAAATGAGAAATTTAAAATCGTATGTTAGATTCACATCCACAGTATTTGTGTAAATCTAAAATAGAAGAGGAAAGATGATAAAGTACTTAGTATAACACGACAGCTTTATTGAGATGATCATAGCAGGTAAAATAGGATGAAAAAGAGGAGAGGCAAACCGCGCCATAATTCGTATTTCAACTCAGACGATGAAAAAGTTAAAGATGATTAATTTATTTAAAGCGCTATTAACTCTAAAATATGTAATAAAATTAATAAAATTAAAAAGTATATTTATAATTTTTAATATAAAATGTTTATTATAATGACAAGTAATTTCGGCAGCTTAAATCAATTAAAATTTAGTTTTATTTTACAATTTTAATCGATGTTCCATAAAAAATTAATTAATTTGCTAGAAATACTAAGATTTCATTAGTTTCTTGCTTCTTTTATATGTTTACAAATGCAACAGTTGAGAAAATTTACAATAAAAATAGGCAACGGAACAAAATTATAGTTTTATGTAAACATTGGTAATGTTGAACGAAAACTTTCCCACACAAAAGTGTATAAAATATACAATACTTAATTTCGTATAGTTGTTTAATATTTAATAAAAAGTTGTATAAAATAAATACATAAAAAGTACACTCACCGTTGTTCGATTCTTAGCTTATGGTCAATTTGCGCGATAAACTTTCGTATCGTGTTCGCTACGTAACGAGTATGAACGCTCTCACGTACCGACTGACACTGACGGCGACTCTGCGACTAGTCAGACCACTACCACATACGGACAGCACAGATAAAATAATACAACGGCCAAGTATAATACAGATAATAAACTTAGTTTAAATTTTAAATTTAAAAAAAATATATCTTACGCCTGTGTACCCTAAAGGGGTAAACAGAGGTGCTACTAGTGCAAATCAAATCAAATCTTGCGTAAAAAAACAAGTCTGCTGTCCAATATAAATAGGCAATCAAGCCCCTAATAAAGGTTTCTTTAATGTTAATATGGTTAATATAAGTATGTCTAAATAGTTTCTACCAACAATGTTACTTGATCCTGCAAAATAGATTGTTGTGACGTTTTATTTTTTTTTTATTTATTCTTTTAACATTCTTGTACCACCGAAACAAATGTTTTTGATTCTTAGTCACGTTAGTTATCTTCAAGCCATTTTTTCCGTAACAATGCAATTTCTTATTGGCCGAGAGAGAGAGAGAGAGATTTTGAATCACACCTTCTTCTGCAACTTCTTAATAAATTGATCATCAACGTCAGAAGTATATAATGTTTCTTTCAACGGAAAAACCTTAGTTTATTGATATAAACATGTGGCTAAAATACAGGAAATGAAATAAATGGCTATAGACAAGGAGCTTCAACATTTGTGTCACCGGTAGATTGTGAAAGTCGGTACTTTGTAACTAACCATATAGTGATAATTGCGTAACTGCCTCGGTGGCACAGTTTTATTATTAACGGCTGCAACACTTGTGTCGGGTTCCAGGAACTTCTTCGAAATTCCGGGTCGGAAAAAATTATGTTGGGTTTTTTCAACTCGATATTAGCCTGGTGTTTGGGATTTGGAATCATGCGACAGCAAAACATACGGCTAAATGGGGGTGCACTAGATTTGCACCTCTACCTACACCCCTTAGGGAAATAGACGCGTGAGGTATATTTTTTTATCATTGTCGAGTAAAAAGGTTATTCATATATTTTTCTGTATCTTACATGACTATGTCATAGTTTCATTAGTATAACGCCATTGGTTTATTTTCTATTTAAATCAAATACACAACTGGGATAGAGATATTCCTTAAGGGAACCATAATTTACATCATGACATAATAAGTGTGAATGTTACGTGCCAGAACGCAGAGGGCATCATGTTATGTCACGTAAGTAGTCGTATTTTTGCACGATTCACGTGAAAATGAAATGAGAGCAGTAAGTGTATAAAGAAGTAAGTTTCTTGGAAACCTACCGAAATATGATTGCAACACCTTTCAGCAATCATTTGGGTGTTTTCTTCTTGCATCAGCATCATCTGTTTTTGACTTAACGCTTGCTTCTGGA
>JAABKM020236880.1:0-22272 GCA_016277805.2 Papilio aristodemus | reverse complement strand
GTAGGCAACGCATCTGCAACTCTTAAATGTTGCAGGTGTCTATGGACATCGGTCACCGTTAGGTGTACCACTTGTCCATTTGCCACCTTATAGAATAAAAAAAATAACTACCTATCTAACCAGCCTGCTTTTACAATGTAAGCGCACAAAAATATGTTCAAAAATACATCTCACGCCTGTATTCACCGAAGCGGTAGGCAGAGAAGCTAGTGCATGTTTACGTTTTGAATTAATGAAATGTTTCCGCAAAGAAATGCAACGAATATCGGGAGTATTTAGTATAATAAATATAAAATAAAATATCTTATCATTTTAGCTAAAATGACTACCATGGTCAATATATTTCACAGATAATTTAATTTAATGCACCGCCGTTAAAAAAATCTAATCTCCGATGTCATCTAAGACTATTAAAATCTCTGGCATTAAGTCTATTTCTTCATTATCTATAATCTTACAATCATTTTAATTATTCGATAATATAGCATATTATTAATTATTCCATAATAAGAATTAATACATAGTCATTAAAAAATGAAACATAACCTATAAGCATTTTGACGTTTCTTAAACCATAAATTGTAAATGAACTAATTTTGACGAATGGAATAATGGTCCCTGTGAATTTAATATGGACTGACTAAAATAGCCAAGATAAAGTCGATTTATAAGATCTACCAACCAAAATGAAAAGGGAATGATTTAAAATATTGACACTAGAAATGGATGCGTTCAATTAAAAACAAAATTTTCATTTGACATATGTCATAACTTGGTGAAAATTATTTTTATTGATTAATGAGAAGCAAAATGGAATAGTAACAATCACTCTTTATCACAGTTTTTATCACACGAATTAGAATTCTAGAAATTTTTGACCTAACACTAGATTTAAAAAAACTTCTAGATGTCAAGAGACCGGTCTTTGTGTTGATTATTGGGCTTAACGCCAACAGTAGATAGCTCCACTATTAGACTAATTTATTATCTATGGTCTATGTTGTTATTATCTATGGTGTAACTGTATAATCTATGACAAATTACCGCGGTTTACAGGGTTGATATAAAAAAATGGCGATAATTTATTATTCAATTAGATTTATACAAAATTTTTAACTTATTAAATGTTTTTTAATTAAGAAACAATTAAGTTTTTCTGAGATAAACCGTTTCTAATACAGAGGATATAATTAGTTGCAAATTATGGATTCAGATATTTTGATAATCTTTGATGTCGATATCCTAGCAGAGATTAGCCGTAAATTACAGACTAGAATCAAGGTAATAAATAACATGCCACATAAATTTAGATACTAGTATATAGATTTAAAAAAATATACATTATGTACATTTTTCCCAATAGATCCAATTACATTTGAATTCACCTTGTTCTAAAATATTTAATAACATGTTATTAATTTTTTTTAATAATTAAACAAGCTTGTTGATAATTTCGATAGGCGTTGAGTCGCTTATTTCTTGTTTTAATAGTCAAATATATTACGTATCCCTATATATCTAATTAAAATCTAATTGAAGGCATGTTAAAGTCGCCATTGGTGCTTAAAATCTAGACGATTCCCGCGTTACGAAAATGCCAGTTTGGATAATAAAATACGACAGCTCAGTATAATAGCGTAAAGCTAGCCTCGAGGAAATACATTTAGTGATTTTAAATTAAAAAAAAAAACAAGGTTATGACAGAATAGTTATGACAAAAAAAAATTTTGCTCAGTTATTTTTATTTATTTTATCACGTTAATATTGTGAGCTAAAATAATAACCTAATTAAAAATATGTGGCTAAAAGCTTTGCAGCCATTGATATAATAAAAAAAAAACATTTTCAAAATGCCAATAAATTCTAATACCGCTTTACAACTTCGACCGAAAACTCGATGCGTTCTTAAAATTATAATAAAAAAAGATGGTTAATTAATTTTATCTAAGACTTTATTCACGTTGAATAGCTAATGGTTATACAAATACAGAATCTTTAATTGTGATAATAAAGAAAAGAAACTTTTAATACACATTTTTTTGGGTATTATAAAAAAGCTATAATCCGTAATTTATAACATCCTTTCGTTTTGAATGCACTAATTATTGGCGGCATTATGAATTCGAGGTTACATTTCCCGCCAAATTTTGTTAAGGTATCACAGATTGTAAAGTACAATTTTTTGTTTTATTTTTATTACAACATCCTGTTTACGAATAAGAAATTTTATGATTCAAAAATAAATAAAAAACGTATCCCTTGAATCAGATATATTGCAATAGCATTTTGGATTCGATTTTTTTTTATTTTTGTTTATTTTATCAACACCCTAATTGTAATAATAACCATAGATTAACATACAAATAGGTACCAAATTTAATTTAAATACAACATTTAAAAATACTTAATTTTTTTCTGTAATTTGTGCAAAAATATTCATAATTGTGATTATTTACATTGTAAAAGGAAATGTTTATACGGTTAATATATTTCTTCTTTAGCCTAAATCACAGTTGTTAATAATAAATATATCATAAAATGATACAAAAACCTCAGTTAACTTGAAAGTGTCGTGTTTCATTACTTATAAATTTAAAAAATATGTAATTAAATAGATATAAAAGTTAATTTGAATTAGATTGTCTATGGTATAAAGCTGGTCGTTGACAGATATTATCCCGCGCCTAATAAAATAAAAACTGTGACAGCCGTCAGTCGTAACTGGTGCAGAGGAGATGGAAAGGAATTTAATGGGTCATCAGATTAAATCTGTAAAGAGGTGTCGGATTGCATTTGGTTGGAGGTCGTAGAATGTTGTCTTTGGATACGTCTTAATTCGAATAAAATTAATTTTAATTATTATTTTTAGTTTTATTTGTGAATAAAGATAAAATAAGTAACATTTTGACTATTTGTTGTTTTAATTCTGGCTTGTATCGTACAAACGACATCCTGTTATACTAAAAATAAACATAGATAATTTTTATTTCACTTTACAGCAGATTTTTTTCTTCTTCCTCTTTCTTTAATTACATAAATAAAAAAAAAATACACAATTCATTTATTTTATTCGACTTTTAGCTATCAATCCCGAATTCTCTTCAGTCTTGATAAGCTATTTTTATTAGTAATCACAAATTGCTTTTGGAAACGCAATTGATTTGTTTTCGATTACATAAAAAGATTTCATTCTACTACAGATATGTTAAAAGCTCATGAAAAATGAATACTCAATATTGTTCCATTCATACAAATTTACTGAACACTTTTAAAGCGATACAGTAATATACACCACTCGATTTGACCACCATTAAGCCTTAATAGTGGCACTTAAAGTGACACTGTTAAGGCTCAATATATGATTGTTATAATAAACGCAAGAAGTTTCCGTCACTGCACAATAATGGTATAACATGTCTTTACTATAAAATGTTACGAAATATAAAATTTAAGAGCGTTCATAACAATAACCGTAAATTCGCAAAAAGAAACCCTAACCATTGACAACTTGCAATAAAAAGAAAATAATACATCCGGCATTAACAACTTTTCAACAATCTATTTTTAAAGAATAGAAATCCTTAAATTTTAATATTAATTTGAATATGTAAAAGAAAAAAAAACTAATGTTCTTTGGATTTTGATTTTTATATTTGTATCTTTATTCCACAGTGACTGTTTATTTTCGGTGGCTCAGTGTTATCACGTATCACGTATACGGTACGGCTGCAACAACCGGGTTCGATTCCCGGGTCGGGAAAATTGATATTGGGTTTTTCAGCTTCATATCAGTCCGGAGTTTGGAATTTGTGCCCGATATGGCGATACGCTCGCCCCCTAGCACATGGCGAAATGTGGGTGCTCTAAGTTGCTCCTCTACCTACCCCTTCGGGGAATACAGGCGTGAGATATGTTTTTTTTTATTACAAATGCTACTTTATACTGTTACCTAAATACCTCATATCTATGCTTCATGAAGGGGTCGACAGAAGTGCAACCAGTGCCCCCAAATTTTGCCCTGTCAGCATGTATGGCGAAGCCTATAGCTATATGATGCACAAATTCCAAATTCCGGGCTGATAACGAGTTGAAAAAAATCACTTTGCCCGAGTTCGAGAATTCCGCAGACTACACTTGTGATGTATCGCTTTTTATATGTCCAACTGTTATTTGTTAATTGTTATAAGAAATGAGCGAAGTCGCGTGCTACAGTTTGTATACAATGTGAACAATACAACCGTTAGCTCGTAATAATATTTTATTCTCCGAGGTCACAACATGGCTCTAGTATCAAGGCCTTTAATAACACGTGATTGTTGGCCGGTTACGCATAGCTTTTGAGTTTTTTTTGTCTTTTGTCACAATTGTCTTGAATGAAAAAAAATTTAAGGTTTATTTTTGAATTTAAGGTTATTTATTTGCAACATTTTTCGAGTATGAAAGAAATTTATCAATGCAATATTTTGAAATTTTTTTTAATTTATATTTAAACGTGTCAAGCATCGTGTCATTTTTGCTTATTATTTTTAAATAAAACCGGTATATATGCAAATATTTCATTATACTATAGATATGTTATAAGCTTATGAAAAATTAAGACTAAATATTGTCCCAATCATACATTTTTTTGTAAGATTGGGACAATATTGCCGTCTCTAATAAGTGAGGTGCCAGAAATGTAATCCAATTCTCTTTCTAGTAAAGAAAGAAAAGAAAATATCCACTTTCCTCTATCTCTTCCTGTCTCATTAGCTTGTTGCAGATGTCTGTAGATAGCGGTAGGTTTGACATTTTCTTCTGTAAAAAAAATCTTCTCCATGTATTGTGAGTCACGATTGTGACCAAGATCATTTCGAGTATAAGCTACTGGCCACTTAAAGAGTAAACTAATTTAGAAAAAAAATCCTCCGAATTTAAAAAGACGACATAAAGAAGCAAGCGTCTTGATATAAAGTGTACGGGAATTTCGACGGGCATATAAAAAATATATAAAAAACTGATCGTAAACGGGAACGGCTCGGGTGAGGGTGGGAGGGGGGGGGGCTAGAGGTAATGGCGTAGAGGGGGGGGGGAACATTCTCGAACTCCCAGCATTTTGAAAATCGATGACGCGGCGCGTGTGTGTCGACTGTTTTGAAATTTCAAAGTATCTATAAATTGTAAAATACTCCACAAAGAAAATTAAACTTTAGATAAAAGGAATAGAGTTCAATATCGAATAATAATCATCGACTCGAAGGCAAGCTTTTTTTTATATCCCTACGAGACCAAAAATATTACGTAATGGCCGCCTCCCGCCTAAAATAGACGTCTCTAGTAACGACTAGTCTTTTCGGTAAAACACATTTCTCTATGCGTCCCAATGATCCAACAGCTATTGATTGGCTATGGTATATCGATTTTTATACTAATTACGACGTTAAATTGCTTTTTGGTTGTTAAAAGAAACAATTATAGTTTTTTTTTAACTAAATTGTACATCTCTTACTTAACATTTTGATTAGAATGTGAAATTAGAGAACAATTAAATTATATATTTTATTTATTCGATTACTTCAATTTGTTAGTAAACTTAAGAAAATTAAATAAGTTTTGGCCAGAAATCACTAGGAAATTGTTAACATTAATGTTAAGTAAATTTTCAAAACATGTGATGAAAGACTAAAATTCAATTAAGATTTTTCCATTTTCAAATTGCCCTCCTTAACAATTAAATTGCCTTCCTGTGGGACTTGGGTCCCACGTTGCGAAACACTGCCTTCGTTAGTTTAATGGCTATGAACGAATTAATTTATTAGAATTTGTCTATTTGAATTAATTATTTTTGAGATTAATTCTCAAAAAAACATAATTCATACAATATGTTAAGTTTATCGTTTGCTCGAGGTGTTTGGTGAAAATATTATGTCATGACATACAGCCTTTTTTTAATTAATAGAGTTTAAAATATATGACTTTAATAAATACACGATTAATTAATTAATAAAAACATAAATTAATTATGATGAAGCGACATGACTTGTTAACTTCGAATGGTAATTTGTTAAGATAAAGAAATAAATATATGCTCACGCTCGTATCACTTAGACGTAAGCAGAGATTATGAGAGACATGCTCATCGGTTACGGGTACTTCTTATGCCTTTCTTTAGTATGTCATACTGATCTATGTAAGTCCTGGGACGTCCCGGACACTGACACTTACTTTTGCGATAAAAATTTGTCTTGTAACCTGTCCTTATATTAAAAAATAAAATTTCTATGCATTCTAAATATCAAGAAGTTGAATGATAAATGTGTTTTTTGGTGCTAATCTTGGATCTGGTAAGTTAAGTGCTAAAACATACCTCGAAGAGGTGCCACTATCGTACCTATATTTCGCCGTATGTTTTTCCGTCCCATGGTGTTATGGTGGCGAGCATATCACCATATCGGGCACAAACTTTGAACTGGAGGCAGATTTTGAGTTGAAAAAACTCAAATATCACTTTTACTCGATCCGGGATTCGAACCCGAGACCGTTTGCAGTCTACCCGTTGCAGTCGTACGTAATACAATTGCGTCTCGAACGCAGTTGATCACTGACGTCCATAGACAATAAACTAGAAACCTGTAGAGACAGGTATGGATTTTGTTGAAGTTTTTTTTTTCTTTTTTAAAATAAATAATATATATGTTATAACCTGGTGATCGAGAGGCTAGTGGCTGAGTCCAATATCATAGGGGAAACCAAAGCCCCAGAGACATTGCTGGGCGGGCCACGTACTGAGAATGGGAGAAGATCGTAGCGCCAAGAGGGTAAATCTCGGAACCCGGCCGCCAACCTATCGGCCGGCCAGATACCGCTGGAGAGACGCCGTGGAACACGACCTGCGCGAACTCCAAGCGGCCGACGGCCAGGAGACGGTGGAAGACAGGCGGCGGTGGCGCTCTTTAGTCTCGGAGGCCAAGACCCACTTCGGGTCTCTGCGCCAGCGGAGTCGGTTAACCTAAAAGGGTGAATAGATATAGATAGATTATAGATTTCCAAGGCCTTGATAAATACTTCATTCAGCAAACTTAATGTCGCTTTTCTTTAAAATATGACTAGCATTGCCGCGGAGATTCACCCGCCGCGTTTTTTTTTTGGTTGTCATCGGCAGATTGTGAGAATCGATACTTTGTAAGTGTAGGCACATTATACGTTTAACAAATCACTGACATTTATTGACGTTACATTCATAGACACATATTTCTACATTAATTACAAAGCGCCGACTCTAACAATCTACCGATGTCATGCAAATGACTGGATTTGTTTTTTATTGTCAAAATTCTTAAATAAATTAATTAGTCTTTAGCGTAGGAATGACCACAGATTATAATGTCCACTGTACAATCATAAATTAAATAATAAATATGGTTCTTGTCAAAATGCATACGGTACATTGACCATAAACAATATATAATCCAAGAGATATTTAATTTGAGTTTTGTCTTTATTATTGTGAATAATAATATTTAAATAAAAAAATTAAAGGGATATATTTTTAATCTGCAACTTAGACGATAATTGTATGATTGGGATAACAATTAGTCATCTTTTTTAGAGTACTAATAAAATTGTTTTGTCAGTAGAGAGCGCCGCCGCCGCCTGTCTTCTACCGTCTCCTGCCAGTCGGCCGCTTGGAGCTCGCGCAGGTCGTGTTCCACGGCGTCTCCACAGCGGTATCTGGGCCGGCCGAGAGGTCGGCGTCCAATCGTGGTTCCGAGATATGCTTTCTTGGTCCTCTCCCATTCTCAGTACATGACCCGCCCAGCGAAGTCTCTGGGTTTTGAATTCCCTTTATAATATTGGGCCCGCCCACCAGCCTCTCGATCTCCTGGGTATATCTGGCCCTCGAACACCCGTTTTTCTTCTTTTAGGTTATGTTCTAGAATATTCTATGTAATTATTTATCGACTATCCATTGATATTTATTATTAACAATTTAAAACACTCTAAACTTTTTATTTAAATTTATACGGTGAAATGTGGGTGAGCTAGTTACATCCCTGCCTACAGTTTTATCCGTTACCACGTGTATTGTTTTTATTTATTTTATCTTAAAAATAGTATCGCTTTATTTATAACACTTTTATTACGGTTCTTGTATTTATCTCTTTGTTTAATTAACTTAAACAAGTTTATTTTATACATTCTTTGCAAAATTCGACTTTAAACGATATTAATTCGCGGGAAGGATACTTTTCCAAGGTCTCTATGTTTATACTCGCTGCATTTATTATCTGTAGAAGTAAAGTTAGTGTTTATAATTACAATCTGTAAATAATCTGTCATCAGTACTTTTTTGCCACTGATCGTTGCCTTGTACGCATTTTTTAATTATATTCAAGGAGGTTTTAATTAAAAATCGAAATTCAATTAAAAATTAAAATCGAAATAATTTATACAACCAAAATAAATTTAATCAATTATTATTTTTTTATTTTTATTAAAAAAAAAACACTAAACATATATGTTTACTGTCTAAAACTGTATATATAAAAGAAAATATTTGAGATATCCCATGTAAAACCAGAGCGGCTCTCTAGTTTAATATAATTGTGAATTACGAGGAATTCAGGAAAAGAGGTAGGCAAAGTTGTAATTGTTTACAGTGGTAGAGCCAGCAACAACAACATCAGTTGCACGAATGAGCCGGCTCGAACGTTGAAATACCACCTCACAGAAAACAGGCGTGAAGTAGTATGCGTTTCGTCTGATGAGTGAGGTGCCGGAGGCCCAACTTTGATCTTTTTTCTCTTTCCACCCTTTTCTAACTAGGAAAGGATGGAAAGGGGAAGAGGATATGACAGAGGAGGAGATCAATAGGAGAAGGAATTATCCTATTCCTGTTGATCCCTTCCTCTGGCGTTTAAAGGTAGGCAACGCACCTGCAACTCTTAGATGTTGCAGGTGTCTATGGGCATTGGTCACCGTTAGGTGCACCAGTAGCTCGTTTGCCAACTTATAGTATAAAAAAATTGTGTGTAGCCACATTCCGCCGTATGTTTTGCTGTCACATTATATGGGAGCAAGCCTATTTGGCCTAAATTCCATTCCGGGCTGATATCGAGTTGAAAAAACCGAATATAATTTTTCCCGACGCGAGATTCGAACCCGAAACAATTAATTCAGACCACATATAGTTTATTAATTAAATTAAGCAATAAAATGTATAACGATCATTGTATTATTTTATTATAATCTATAAATTGTCGCGAACAAACTTTTGACCGCATTTTTTTTATATTAAAATGTAAATTACTCATATATACATTAATAACTCATAAATAATAAAATACATAACAAACTAAACTCATATTAATCATAGGTAAAAATCATGTAACTTCTCAGTGGGTCGTTCGGAACAGATCTTTTAACTTTTCTAGATTCGAGACCATTCGAAGGACCACTGACCTCTATGAATGTTCTAGAATTGAAACACAGTTTGTTTACGAAATTCTATGGACGATTAAAAATTGTAAGAGACGAGCCTTCTTTAGTTAAGAGCGAAATTTACGAATACGCGCACGCGTCCGTAATCCAGATGGGTAGGCAGAGATTATCGATTTACATTTAACATTATCCTTTTACACCTTTCGCTTATATACGGATATAAAAAAAAACCAAACTCACGCCTGTATTCCCCAAATGGATCCGCAGCGGTTCCACTAGTGCATCCACATTTCGACGAATTTTTCCGTCCCATGCGATAGGTGGCGAGCCTATCGACATATCAGACACAAATTCCGAATTCCGGTCTGATATTGAATAGCAAAAATACAAATAGCAGTTTGTATGACACTGGATTCGAACCCGAGAGCCTTGCAGTACAGTATACGTCATACGTGATACAACTGAGACACTGAGGATATAGATAGATATATTTATTTAGTACATAACCTATAAAGTTCAATGTACTCAAATCAGTTTTTACAATCGTCCATATCATATATAATATGGTTTTGTATTGATTTATGATAATTAAATTTCTTTTATTGCTATATGGAGTCGTAAAAATAGATGCAACGAATGGACAATATTAACAATCTGATATTTCTAATTCAGGCAACAACTGGTAACTCTTAAAATAGATATGAGGTCACTTTACAAAGTGGACTGGCAACACTGACCGCGTTGCTACACGCTCGGCTTCTATTGTCGATGGAATTAAAAAAATGTATTCAATTTTTCATTTTTAAATTCTATACTAATATTATTATGTTTACAATTAATTAAAAAAAAAATTACTTATTTGGTTTTTACAAAAGTACAAAATAATATTTTACAGTTACAAATTAACACATTAATTAAGGGACTGGGAAGTTTATATGTTTTCGATCGAATGTTTTTTTTTTTATCTTAATTTATAATACGGAATCAGCCCTACACGATAAACAACCTTAATATATTTTGAATTCATTTAAATTAATATTCCTAATAAATTAACGGTCATTTCAAAAGAATGCGTTGAATTTATCTTATTCTACAAATCGCTGCAACGATGAAGAAATTAGAATAATTATCAAAACCCGTAACCCAGGTGGGTAGGCAGAGATTATGGATCTCCATTCGGTACGATCCTGACACATTTCTCTTGCTTCTATTTATACAAACGTGTCTTTTCCAAGACCTCGACACTTCACAAGAATTAACGTAAAATTTTTGTATTTTCAAATAGCCACACGTTTCGATTTTCTCGGCAGACTTTTGAGGGGAGGTAGGGTAGAGACGAAACGGGAGGCGGGAAGGGGGTCGTAAAAAAATTTATATCTCCGCGTCTGCGTGGAAATGCGAATAAAAAAATATTTTGAATCAATACAGCTTGGCACGTGTCTTCAGAAGTTTACGTGTGTGTTGTAAATTTTATATGTTATTTAAAATAAGAGATTTGACCCTAGACTCTCCATTCATAATGTTGTTATTATGACATTAAATATATATATACACACGTAAGCAGTTTTAAGTTATAAATTTCACTTTTCTCGCATCTACGCAACAAGCTCGTCTGTTACAGATACATATTGTTTTCCAATCAGATGGAAAAAACATACGGCGATATGTGGATATACTAGTTGTATCTCTGCCTACCCCTTCGGGGAATACAAGTATGAGGTATGACTTTTTCAATCAGGTCGATATAAGTACCCGTAACTGACTTGCATGTATGTTTCGATGTAAAAAAAGTGAGAGAGGTGTGCCAAACGTATCAAATGGAAATTTAATCTCTGCCTATTCCTCTGGGTTAGGGGCGTGAGTGAATATTTAAAAAAAATAAATCTCACGCCTGTATTCCCCGAAGGGGTAGGCAGAGGTACAACTAGTGCACCCACGTTTCGCCATATGTTTTTCCGTCCCATAATGTGATAGGGGGCGAGCCTATCGCCATATCGGGTACAAATTACAAACTCCGGGCTGATATCAAGTTGAAAAAACCAATATGATCTCAATATAAAAAAATATCATTTTTCCCGACCCGGGAATCGAACCCGGGACCCCAGCGTTGCAGCCGTACCGTATACGTAATATGTGATACCACTGAGCCGCCGAGGCAGTTTGAGTGAATATTTATTTATTCTAAGTAAATTTTTATTCCGAAAATTACACGGAATACGAATAATTTATTGACAATAAAAAAAAACAAAAAAAAACAATTTTTTTTGGATATAATATTATATTTGGGATACAAATTTGTTATTAACAAATAATTATTTTCGGTTTTTTTAAATGAATAAATCATTTTAAACCCCAATGTAAATTCCTATCAAATATCTAATTTATTAGGACAACGCCATCTATACAACAAATAGAAAATTACGACGTCCTTAATTTACGTAAGGAATGTAAGGAACTTGCGACTTGGAACAAAAAACATGCTTCTCTCAAAACAGAATTGTTTCTTAATTACTTCAAGATACGAACAATTTAAAAACCTATAGGGGTACAAATTTAAAAAGCATTATAATATTATTATTTATATTTAATTAAGATTTAGTTTGTAATTTCTAGATTAAAGATAAAGCACCATGGGACTGGTATGTTGGTAAAACAAAAGTCCCCTCTGCCTCGGTGGCTTACTGGTATCAAGTATTACGTATGCGGTACGGCTGCAACACTGGAGTCCCGGGTTCGGTTCCCGGGTCGGGAGAAATGATATTGGGTTTTTCAACTTGATATCAGCCCGGAGTTTGGAATTTGTACCCGATATGACGATAGGCCCGCTCCCTATCACATTATGGGACGGAAAACATATGGCGAAATGTGGGTGCACTAGTTGCACCTCTGCCTACCCCTTTCAGGGAATACAGGCGTGAGATATGTTTTTTTTTAATATCTTCTCTGCATTACAAATGTATTTCTTATTTTCTTCTAATCAGTAACATAAACATTTGTGATAACCAAAATCTGCAGCATCCGTTACGAGATATCTTATAGTTGGCATGTAATGGATACATCTCTCTCCGACAGTCAATAAGTTGCTTATCGCGCCATCGCTATCGCATCTCGATTCGATGAAAGCCTTGATAAAACTGATATATTTTTTAATTTCCATAAAAATCTTATCTAATCTCTAAAATCACTACCTCCATGGCATACGAAGGCTTCGTTTTATATAAAAAACATATATTTTAAAAACACTTTATCTGACACAATCTTAAACGCGCTGGTTCTCTCGATATTTACGTATTTATTTTATAATATACTACCTGTACCCGTTCACACGTTGTCGTGTTTACAAAAGAACAGTTTTGATAATTTATTGATTGTATACAATACATTAAATTATAATTAACAATAAAAATATCCCTACATTAAAAAAAATCACAGCGATGGTATGTATGGTTTTTAATTTTATCAAGTACATATTCATTTTTATATAGATTTAAGTAAGTTTTTAGTAAGGTAAGGTATTCTCCGAAAGGGTAGGCATATATGCAAGTGCATCTACATTTCGCCGTATGTTTTACTGTCTACTATCCGTGCGAAGCCGACGGGCCGTTAGTTAAAAGACCCGTAGTGTTTGTAATATGTAAGCCTACAGATAGGAAGCGACTTTGTAACTATGTAAAGATTTTTAATAAATATGCGCTCACGCCCGTAACCCAGAGGGGTAGGCGGACATTACGGATTTCCATTTGGTACGATCCTGGCACACCTCTCTCGCTTCTATATTACATGCTTGTCGGTTACGTGTACTTCTTACATCGTCTTTCTTTAGTATGTCACTAATCTGATCGATGTAAGTCCTGGAAAGTCCCCTACCACTGACACTCAGTTTTGCAAAATTTATTATCCCAAAATTCACGAGTATTTGTGAATCGACATAAAGTCTGACAATTTGGCATAGCGCTGTTTATATTTGTAAAATATTTTTAGCGAGTTGTTTATTTTTAAATGCTTTACCGGAAAAGAATTCCGTACAATTCGACTGGAAACTTGATTTTTTTTATTATTGTAACTAATTTCACTAATTAACTGCCTCGGTAGTACAATTGTATCACAGTAGCTTTTGGGTTCGAATCCCGGGTCGGGCAAAATAAAATTGAGTTTATTCCACTCGATATCAGCTTGTAGTTTGGAATTCGTGCCCAATATTGGGTTAGGCTCGCTACCTATCACATTGCCCTCCTGTCTGTACCTTCGGGGAGAACAGGTGTGCAGTATTTTTTAACTAATCACATGTTTTATAGGTTTACATAATTTTTAAATTCCCGATTTGAATCTGACGTCCCGCATTCAAAGTTAGCGACATTGATTTCTTTTCGAAAACCGCAAATACTGTTTTTTAAAAATGACAACAACGAATAATGTCAAGGAAATAACAATTCAATGACAATAAAATTTTATTAAAGGGTACCTGAACTCGAATATTGGCATATGCTTTAAGCTTCACGAAATCTAGTAAAAATTATTTTTTTAATTGTTTGTTTTGTTTTAATACCAAGGTCCGTGAAAGGCGGAGCTTTTCTGGTCAACAATGAAACCTAACCCAACTTTATCTTACCATGGAATCTGACTTTACATGTTTTACCGATTGGAGACGCCTCTTTACATCGTGAAAAGAGCCGCACTTCTGGTTCAATTATTACGATCCTCCATTCCCTGAACCAGGCACCGAGAGCGGTGGCTACGTTCATCGACATATAGTATCTTGCTAACGAGGGCTAGGCTTTACTAGTTTAGAGTGTAAAGAGGACTGGACCTAATACCGGTCCCTGAGGCACCCCCGCTCGAACGGGATGTATTAGCACACTTCCTCTACATGGTAGAGGCATAATTACTATGGAAATCTCGTATCACGCATACGAGATTGCAGAAATGAAGATTTTTTTTTTTAAGCAATGAAAATTCACCGTTGCATTGCCAGGCGGATGTCCCACAAGGATATTTTTAAAGTCAACTTTACAATTTCTATAAACGATAGTTATTTAGCTTCCATTATACGGGTTATTTACCTACGACATATATTTACGAGATATATAATATATTAACATATAAAACATTGTGCAAATTGATTTTAAATGAGAAATTAGACGCCAAACTTACATAAATATTCTGTTATATTAGGATTGTGAAGATTTTTTTTTATCTACATACATTACAACATTCATATATATTAACAAGCTAAATATAATGTCGATTAAGAGGATTCAATGAATAAATTGTGTTTTAGCGTCTCGAATACAAACCATTCCGAGATAAGATAACACCTCTCTCATTCTATATGTAAGAAATTTAATTTAATTTAAATCAATTTAAGTCTACTACCAAAATAAGATAGATATAGAAAGAATGATATGAAACACTAATGCTTTGGAACGTGACGGATATATTCAACGAGTTTCGTTATCATTTGAATCTAACCGTAGACAATATTTAACGAGGGTAAAGTTTTTAAAAATTTTTACAAACATAATCCGTCTCGGTTCTAAAATGAAATGATACGAATCATTCTTCAGAATTATTTGGTTGTAGGAACGCGTTAGAAAGAGATAAATATAATTTTACGTGTTATAGCTTTAATAAAAAAAAATGATAGTTTAATGTAACGTTTGTGAAGTCTTATCAGTGTTATATCTTTAGCGTTATCTATTCGATTTCCCACTTGCTTGTGTAACGGCAATAGGCGTTGATTTTACTTAAGATTAGTCGAATAAAATTCATAATAAGACCTTCGTGGGCAACACTGAACATATATTAAATTCATTAACAACAAGGAATAATTCGCACACTCATTTAAGAATAATTAAAAAAAACTGGCAAAGGTGTAATTATCTTTTTTTTATACTATAAAGTGGCAAACGAGCAAGCGGTACACCTAATGGTGACTGATGCCCATAGACACCTGCAAGATCTAAGACTTGCAGATGCGTTGCCTACCTTTAAAGGACAGAGGAAAGGATGAACAGAAAAAAGATAGTTCCTTTTCCTATTGATCCCCTCCTCCGTCATATCCTCTTCCTCTTTCCATCCTTTCCTAGTTAGAAAAGGATGGGAAAGGGAAAAGGATCAAAGTTGGGCCACCGGCACCTCACTCATCAGACGAAACGCAGTATACTGCTTCACGCCTGTCTTCTGTGAGGTCGTGGTATTTCACCGGTCGAGTCAGCCCATTCGTGTAACTAATTTTATTGTTGCCGGCTCTACCACTGTTATCTAGATCTTGACCAGAGAGTCATTTTTTTAATACACTCGAACGTGAAGAATTTTTTTTATAGTAAAAAGTGGGCAAACGAGCGACGAGTCATCTAAAGTTAGGTGATCATCGCCGCCCATGAACATCCGCAACACCAGAGGAACTGCAGATACACTGCCGGCCTTTAGCCTCGTTTCTTAAAGGATCTTAAGTTGTATCCATTTGGGAATACTGCTGGAGACAGATTCCACAAAGCGGTTATCCGAGACAAGAAGTTTCTTAAGAACCGCGTCGTAGTGGAACCAACAGCCAAGTTGCTAAGGATGGAGTTTGGTACTCTATCGTGTTATGCGGTGACGGAACTAAAAATGCAAAGGTAATATCCCTTCGCAAGACCAGTGAGACAAGCCGGATTTCAGCCGATATTGCAGAAAACACAGTTCTGGCAAAGCAAATTTCAAATCTTAAAGCTTTTTCTAAGAATAATTTAATTTTTTATTTTAAAATTGTTTACAGTATATATTATAGATTTATTTTTGAATTGTCAATAGTAATTTTATAAATAAGAAAATCTTGGTCATAATTCTAACTTATTAAATGGCAATGTGAACAATAAATTTAATATAGTATATTTCTGTCCAATTAAATTGTGATTTATTTATAATAACGACAAAGAACTATATATTAAATAACCTAGACAGTCTATTACAAAAATTAAACTTGATAAATTGTAATTGCTTAAAATAGTATTAATTACATATTTATTAAAAGATTTATATTAAAAATTAACATAAATTTGTTAAATTACAATAATAATCATGCGGTATATTTGATAACCGGTTTTTTTAAATTAATGTTCATCAAAAAATAACGAAAAAAAAAAAGAAAAAGGTGTAAAATATTTTATAAAATGTACTAAAATACTAATTTATAATTTTCAAAGACTAGCCCAAACACTACAGGCACACAATAACATGAGACCCTCGTAGAATACGCCTCCGCTCATATCGCGTCTTCCCACATACGTCTTTTTACAAGAATAAAGTTTTACATTTGTCGTATTTGACTCACACTCGTCACAGGACTTAGGTCTTATTACCTCTTTGGTATAGGATATTCTTAGTCGATTTTATTTGTCGCCTTTGTGGTGTGGTTGTATGGTACGGCTGAATTACTGAGGCGTCAGCCATTACCTGGATATAATTATGAGGTTACTATATGTCTTTATTTCTTTCGTATGCATTGAAATGTAAATTCTATCGCTCCCCACACAGACAAGAAATTAGACCTGTAAGAGAGGATTTCTTCCTATTTAGTAAACGTGGTAAACAGCGTTGCTCTTTTCTCTTACTTCTGAATTACATCTTCCCTTCCTCTCGTGTAACGAAATGTGCCGAAAGCGTGACAAGTCCACGAAGTTTTTTTTATATTTATCTTTGATTACCGATTTTACGTTTTATACAAAAATAACAACACAATAAATAATTATTTTAAACCAGTCTGCATGTTTTTGGGTACTCAAAATAATAATTGGTCGAAATATGTTTACAAAATTACGATTTCCTTAATTAGTGACCTTGATGTTGGTTTACTAATTTAATAGTTGATTGTCGAAAGGCGTTCGATTCGTTAAAATTTCTATTTATGGAATAAACTAGAAAACTTTAACTGTACGTGTAATTTTAAAATTTACACTTCGTCATACCCGGATTTTATAGGCAGGCAAAATATTAAAAAAGAAGGGTTTTTAGTTCGTATTCGAGTTTTTTCAACTCAATATCAGCCCGGAGTTTGGGATTAGTGCCTCATATGGCGATAGGCTCGCCAACTATTGTAATAGTATCATGGGACGGAAAAACATACGGGGAAATGTTGGGTCAATAGTTGCACCCTTGTCTACCCCTTCGCCGAATAAAGGCATGAGTATAGGTAAGTGGATGTAATTTTTTTTTACTTAGATGCATGAATGAGTTATTTCAAAAATGATTGAATAAAAACTAAAAATATTCACAAACATTCGCCAACATGTCACATAAATACAATATAATCCTTACTATGATGTTTTTTTTATATAAGATGTATTTAAATTTACATTGTTAATGTCCCGCTGTGCTGGAGGATAAGAAAGTTGGAAGTCAAACGATAATTCAAACTGTATGTTCCCGGTCAGATTGTGGACTTCGGTAATTTATAAATTGACGGGTAATTGTGAAATGAGCGTATTTCATAATTCGCCGTATTATTTCTGACATAAACAGTATGTTAAAGTTAGTTAAATCGTCGCATGGAACACAACAAGTAAAGTAAGATGCAAATGTTTAGTGTCTTTGAAAGAAAGATGAAGGGATAAACAGAAAAAAGGATATTTTCTTTTCCCATCCATTTTGTCATATCCTTGTCATATCCGCTAGCTTTCCCATCATTTACTTTTTATTAGAAAAAGGAGGGACGGGAAGAGAAACAGAATTAGTCTCCGGCACCTTCAGATTGCACGCAGAATAGTACTTCACGCCTGTCTTCTGTGACGTCGTGGTATTGCACCGGTCGAGCTCATTCGTTCAACTGATATTGTGGTCTAAGACATGCACAGTATGGTCATGGGTTTGATTCCATTCGCTTTTTAGCTTAGTTGGAATGGTTAAAAGAAACATAAGTAAAGTATAGAGACTCAAGTGCTCCGGAAAGTGCTTTAGGATCTCCAGAGGAACACTCTAGACCTCTCTACAGTTAAGTTTCCGCACAACCCTTTGGAAATAAAAGCTCCTTTGTTTGCTTTTCCAGTGAACTTGTAATACGCCTAGTAAGATTTTAAATAAACGACGTTTACAATCTGTCAGTAACATAAACAAATTGCATTTTAGAATCGTTTGAATATTAATCCGTTATCCTAGAATCAGTTTTTGTGCGAAACGTTTTAATGTTATTAAGGATGCCGATAGAAACGCTCGTATAAGGCGTGGTTGATAGTGCTGCGCACTATCTAATATCGATAATGTCGACAAAAATATTTTAAAAATAAACTGCCTTGTAACGCAGTTATATCACGGTATGGTTGCGCTACTGTTGTCTCGTCAAATCCCGGGTCGGGCAAAGTGATAAAGGGTTTTTTAATTTGATATCAGTCAGGAGTTTGTAATTATCAGATTATGGGATACACAAGGTAAAAAGCGGGGCACTATTTGCACCTCTGTCTGCTCCTTTAGGGACCACAGGCGTGAGTGTGTTTGTTTTACATTATTACATTGTTCGCAATAGGCCGATGTGGCCAAAAGGTTCTAGTATAGCGGGTAAACATTGGCGTTGTGGTCTCCCATCGTTTATAAAAAGTTTTTAATCAACAATATAAAAAAAAATGTTTTTAAAGTCAATTCATACTCTCTTGTTAAATTGAATTTATGATTTTTTATATAAGAAGCGAGAAATAAAATTAATGATAAAAAAAACATACCTCACGCATGCATTCCCCGAAAGGGTAAGCAGAGGTTCAATCAGAGCAACCAAATTTCGTCGTATGATTTTCCGTAATGTGATAACTGCGATTAATTAATTAACATTTGAAAAACTGTGTTAACACCAAGTGGCGTCCACTACAAATTTAATGGAAATGTATTTAAATGGACGAATGAAAAAGTTTTTATTATATATGATGATTTATCGATATGACATGGTCAATCACTATTATCTCCCGCGGAGTGGGATGCAATTTATTAGTCTTCTGGCCGTCAATTGAGAATTTGATGGATTCAGATGTCTGACACAGCTAGCGGCACCTATCGTGTTGTTTTAAATTATCAAATTATTAATTAAAAACCGTCTTGATGGTGCAGTTTTATTAAAATACGGCTGCAATGGGTTCGAATCTGGATTCGTGCAAAGTGATATTGGGTTTTTTTAATTTAATATTAACCGGGAGTCTGGAATTTGTGCCCGATATAGCCATAGGGTAGCCCCCTATCATACGGAATGGATACACACATCTTACCAAAATTACCTATCCATCAAATTTGTATCATAGTATTATTTCTATATTGTACTTTGATTGAACTTATCACACAGGTACGGACGAAATAGCTTGTAGGGAGTCAAGAAAGGTACGTGCGTAGCCGAACAGTGGCCAGAACGCATGATTTCCCATGATTCCTACACCTGAGGGTCGGTAGGGCCATGTGTGATGGGTATGAGCTTTGATTGAACAGTGTCTCCTGTAATCCCGAAGGGGTAGGTAGAGGTGCAACTAGTGCATCCACATTTCGCCAAATATTTTCCGTCCCATGATGTGATAGGTGGCGAGCCTATCATATTAGGCACAAATTCCAATATCCGGTCTGATATTGAGTAGAAAAAACCCAAATATCAACTTTGCCCGACTCGAGATACGAATTGTTACTTTATCGCTTTAAAAGTGTTCATTTTTTGTGTGTTTAATATATCTAAAGTTTTTTTTATTGGAGAAGGTGGCAAATGAACAAGCATACACCTCATGTTAGGTGACTACTACCCATAGACATCTGCAACAATCAAAAAAGTAGCAGATGCGTTGCCTACTTTTGGAGGACAGAGAGAGGGATCAATCGAAAAAAAATAAGTACTTTTCCTCTTGATCCTCTCCTCTGTCATATCCTCTTCCTCGTCCCATTCTTTCCTTATTAGAAAAAGATGTTATATCATTGTACATTAGATTAATTGTATTTAGAAGATTTAAAAAAAATATGAAACAAAAGTTTATTTCTGTTTTATTAATGTCAGAGATAAACAGTTACGTAAATTTATTTTTATCATTACTTTCTCCTTGCGGTCTTCTAAAAATATAGCGGTATCGTTTAAGTTTAATTTTCGGTAGTAAAAATGTCTTTATGATTGAAACACCATAAATTTGCACACATGCGCTGTAAAAATTTCACTTTTTGAGCGTAGATTTTATTAAAAAAAAGTTCTGCTACGTATTTTTTTTGGCAAAAGTGGATGAAATATTAAACCAATATCGATTTCCATTTTAAAAACTAACTTAAGCTTAAAAAAATAAAAATCATAATTTTTTTTTAATAAAATATTGCACTTATTTGATTTCATATTGAAAATTTGGTATCTGTGCCCGTAAGGTTGCGGAATTCCCTTGTTTGGATCATCCTGGACGGTAGATCAGGTTTTGTATATTTCAAGAAGTTTTTTTTTATTAACACAATAACCAATTCTGAAATTCAGTTATATTATGCCTAAGTAATCCACTTTTCTGATCAAAAATCAAAATAATTTCCAATGATTCGTTTAACCAACAAACAAACAAACATACAAATTCTTTATATATTTAGATTAAGGCATGAGTAGAAATCTTCAGTTTTGATTATGAAATTCAATATTCATCTAAAAATTTTCGTCTACGAGATTACATCAGAAATTTTAAGATCCTCAGTAAATGTAATGCAACGAACATTGCCCGAAGAGTTACAAACCTTAAACGGCAATGGGTCGAACAAATTGCTCGCAGAATGAACGGATTTTACAAATCTGTCTCCTTCCCTTTGGTATATATATCACCGGCAGATTATTAATGTGGGCAGTTTGTAATTAATCCAGGTAAATTACAAGATTATAAGGCGAAAGTGAGTACAATATGTTTAGAAATTAAATGTCAATTTTCAATGATTTGTTTTTACAATGTGCCTCTCACAATCTAACGGTGGCATATATATTAAATAAAGGTTTTTTTTCAAAAAGTTAATTCTTTACTTTTATTTTCCAGTGGTTGTGTATCTCTGACTCGAAGCTTCTATTTATTTTGTCGGTAACTATTACCATAGACAACTATTTTGTAATCTGTTATCAAAAAGACGATAGTAATTCGAGAACGTGTTCTAATAAAATCGATAATATTAATTTATTTTATTTTATCATTTTAATAGCCCAAAGTAAAGTGAACTGTAAACTTTATTATACAATAAAAGATAAACGAAAGATTTATTGACTTTGACACGAGATAGGCTTTCTTTGAAATACCTCACGCTTGAATTGAGTTGAATAGGCAGAGGTGTAAGTGCACCCACATTTTGACGTATATCCGCCCCATGATAGGTGGCGAGCCTATCGCCGTATTGGACACAAATTTGAAACTCCGGGCTGATATTGATTGGAAAACACCCAAATATACACTTTGCACCAACCGGGATTCGATCTCAAGAGCGTTGTAGCCGTATCGTATACGTGATACAACTGCGCCACCGAGGATGGACAGATAAACTTTCCCTAGAATCACTCTGTACATTGAAGACTGTATTTAAATCCGTTGTGTATGAAAGATGTAAGCTTACAGACAGAAGCGATCTTAATGTATAAAAATTAATCAACCAAATGCCGTGAAAATATAGTAAATTTGTTTCCCCGGGAAGGTTTTTGAAAAAAAAAACTATTTTTTTTTGAGGTAATAAAACAACATTTTATTTGAAACAAAGTAACGCGTGAACGGGTACAGTTATATATAAATATATATGTCCTGTTTTGAATTTAAAAAGATTTTGGTCACTTTTTCAGAACGAGACCTGTTTAGTTTAGCATCGTTGCTGTTTTTGTTGCAACAGGTTAAGTGTCGTCATCAGGAATCCGTAGTGCGACCTCAT
>JAABKM020234842.1:3586-22527 GCA_016277805.2 Papilio aristodemus | reverse complement strand
AACAAGTTGCACTTGTTAGTTGTTGAGAGCATTATTATTGTGTTACTCTAAATTCTTTACCCATTACGTCTTCTTAATTGGTCTAGTAATGTGTGTTTAATGATACAACATCTGACTCATTTGGACACCTTAATGACAGCTGAGTATTATTTGCTTACATATTATCTCTAAGAGATATTTGAGACAACTACATACATAGTTCGTACGTTTATTGTCGCAGTATATAGAATCATTGCTGCATTTCTTTAAAATAAGTTCAATTACTTCCGAGTAATATAGAAGTCGGAACTTATGGTAATTAGAAATACAGTACATAAAATAGGCACACATGATATAAGGTAGCAATTTGACCAATTGATTGCCATGAGTACTTTCTCTTCTCCTTCTACCACACTGGTCTTACATGTTCACGAAGTCAGCATGAGTACGGGCAAATATTTAAATCATATTTGTACTACTGGTATTTAAGTTAAAATTTAATTATTGTTCTGACATTAGATTTACTTTATTTTATTAATTAATGTGACCTTGTATTCCAGGAGACGGAGACGATAATAATAGTGAGCGTGTTCGGCGGCGCGTGGGTGCTGCTGGCGCTGCTGGTGCTGGTGTTGTTCGTGCAGGTCGCCAGCCTGCGCAAGAAGCTCGCCGACATGCAGGCCACCGGCCGACTGAGGGTCCAGTTAGTATTTACATCACAAGCTTTACATTAAAGATCTCAATAAGCAATTTAATGTTCGTTGTACTGTACCGTTATATATTCCCTCAAGCAATAATACTCTGGGTATGTTATTTGCAGGAAGCTGAAAATGAATCCCGACAAGAAGTACGCGTTCAACAACCCGACGCTGGTGCCGGACGAGGAGCTGACGCGGCGCGGGTACTCCATGTACGTGGGCGCCGTCGGGGAGGACGACGTCGAGAGCGGCCGCGGCACCGAGCGGTACGCCTCGCACACACCTCACATACCATATCATAAATACTAACCAGAGACTAGATATCATAGACACCAGCCAGAACATAGATAACATAAAAACAATACAGAAGTCATTCAGTCAAATGCCTCGGTGATTGCATTACGGTACGGCTGCAATGCTGAGAGATATCAATCCGGAGATTGGAATTTATACCCGACATGGCGATAGGCTCGCCACTTATCACATCATGGGACGAAAAACATACAGCGAAATTGTGGGTGCACTGATTGCACTTTTGCCTACCTAAATTTATTAAGGTAGGATATAGACTGACTATATCTAAATACTAAAGACATGATCCTTATACGGCACACATACTAGGCTGCAATTTAGAGTTGGTCAAGAAATTTTATAAATCAAGTGATCAAGCAGTGAACAAACTTTAGATAATTCACTGCACACTAATAATGACCTGATGTATCATTGTACAATAACTAAAGGATTTTATGATATTAAAACATATCGTGATTTGAGTTTAAGCCGCCGGTTTCCTCCAGGCAGACGGGCGGGCAGTTCGTAGAGGAGCTGACTCGCGAGCTCGACCACAGGCAGCAGAGACGAGCCAACGCACCCCCCTTCCTGCTGCACAGCATCGATGATACCAAGAAGAAGAGCAAAGCGCTCAATAACCCCGTCGCAGCACGGGGCAAGCAGAGTGACACCAACCCTAACTTTATTTACTAATACACTAACGGAAAATAATAAAAAAAACACTAAGTTCTACACGCGTCTTATAACTTCTATGTATGTTCTTATCTTTGACTGTTTTTGATTTTTTTTTATGGTAATAACTGTTAACATTTTATAAAACGAAGCGTGTGGAAAGATGTGATCTAGTTTATTCTAACTTTCAAAATCGTCTGAAATGCTTTGACGTGCCGTTGAAGAAATTCAATGCCCGGCAAACGTAAAGTAAGACATTTAAATTATCTAAGATACGAATACTGAGGACGCATATTAGTGTTCGTTTACTAGATAATTACATGAATAATGACAATAAACCAAATTTAGAATAAACTAGGCTGCACTACTGTGTAAATGAGTTAGGGTCACATTCACAAGAAATGCTTAAAATAAATGGGGTGCGCGGCGCCAGTTGCGGCCAACACTAAACCAAAGCCGTGGGTGATAATGCAACAAAATGTTTTTCCTTAATTTTCGTTTCGTAAAATTTCGACGAAAACAATTAGCTTTAAGTTGCATTTATATAAGTTTGTGTTATTTATTAAAAGTAAAACTTAAGTTAACCATAGTTCAGTTGTTTTTTTCTTTCATTCCAAATAAAATCCTAAAAGTGATGCTGACTACGGTTCTTAAAATGACAGTTTTCATTTCTTTATTAGTAATTTGAATGTGGCAATGCCCTTTAGACTCTCTGCCTGGACCTATGAAGTCTGAATAAAGAATATCTAAAATGTAATCTATCTAAAATCTAAAAGTTTCTTCATTTCCTTTTTAGTATTAAAAAGACTAATTATTGGGGGCTTGATAAAAGATTTTAACAATATAAATGTAAAAAAAAAAAAAATAATTTTATAATTCATAGAACAAATACTTATTGTATAATAAATAATATACTTAAAACCTTATAAATATTAACACTACTACTATAATAGAACGAGACGAAGAACACTAGCTACTGTAATAGAAGGAGAAAGCATTAATATTTAATATACAACGATCCTTTTGATCTTCTTAACCGGTCTGGAGTAAATTCTGTTCGATGTTTTAGATTTCTTTCTACAAATTCTGGAGCGGCATTTGGTCCGAGTACTGAACGTGTTCCCTTTGAACTGTCTCACTTTACTTCTTGCTTTATTGTCACGGTATACTCCATTGTCTTCTGTGATCACTTCTCCCGCGCCAACGATTTCATTTCTTTCTGTGCTTAATATGTTTTTTATATTTGTGTAATCATTTTCTGCGTTGCTACTTCCACTAAAGTAAGGCTTGAAACCTTGTAGATTTGCGTTTGAAGGGAGATCAATATTTTGATTTCCAAACTGCGGGACGTGGTTCAAATATTCGTTAGTTCGCTGATCGTTGTGTTGGTTTGTATTGGAGTCAGAGTAACTGAGGTAGTTAACAGACTGTGCGGATTTCAACGATTGCTCGTAATTGATTTGGTCGTAATTGTAAGGATAGGTCACCCTGTCGTTGTCAAAGTCGTTCGCTTCGTACTGTCCAGTATCCTCTAAAACGATTTCTTTTCTTTTAGTGGTCGCCACGCTGTAGATCATGGCGGGTGGTAAAGTTACTCCATACAAATCTTTATCTGAAGTTTTCCCATAAAAATGACCCAATTCTTTGAAATCCTTCTCCCAGTATTTTGATAAATCTGTAAAAAAAAGACATCATACAATCAAAAAAATTCAATTTAAAATATGAAAATCAAATGTAACAGAACTCTGTTCTATTAAGAAAGCGTTTTAAAGAGTTAACTCAGTATTAGAAAATAAAAAAAACACGTGAAAGTTTGTCTAAAGCACTCAAACAATAAAATATCTTTACATATGTTATGTCGTTAGGTAATAACGTAATAGGTAAGGAAACTAGATCAATACCGGCGTTACATAATGCACTTTGTTCACATGTGTTATCCTAGATATAACGTATGTAAATAAAACAAGTTTGTGCAAACTCTCCACAGGCGTTACTTTGAGCGAGAAAGCTGCAGGTAATATGTCCGTGTGGACACTAAAATTGTTTCTCTCCACTTTCGATTACTCGCGAGATTCTAATTAGGGCTGCCACACAATGAGAATTGATTGATTTGATTTATAGTAGAGGAACATTACCAAATACCTTCTTAACTAATCTATGATCACAAAACAATGACTGAGCCAATCAGACAAAATGTAAATATTTAAAATTGAGCGATTCGTCTGGTGATTGATACAGTGTGCCGGTAACCACTTCCCTTCCCATTCTCTCCGCGGCTCCTTTTACTTGTGGTGTGTGTGGTGGTCACATATCCGAAATATTTCTATATAACGAGCAAAACCATTTCTATAAACATAGATTTAATTACTAGTCATTACATCAGAAAAAGTGACTTTAGATGACTAACGACATTAAGTTTCAAAAGCTTTTTTCTCAACCCTAGTGACGGATGTGTCAAATGATATTCCAGCACTGTTACCCAGTCATCGTCCATTAGTCTTGGCTCTCCAATAGTTGCCTTAACGCACATCGTTAACGATTACCAAATTAGTTCTGTATGATTTTAAACGCAAATAATTACCTTTCTCCTAAACTAACAGTATTTCTTGACGGATATGGAAGCAGGAAAGTTATAGCGTGTCGGTGTCAAATACCACTCGTTACAAATAGCTTTATATGCCAGATATGTGAAGTGAAAAGTGAACTTAAAGAATATATTCCCAATATTACAATGCCAAGTTTTACTTGTAAATGTTACTTGTACTGAAATTATATATCATTAATTATACTGAAATCATTCAGTTATATAGAATAATAAAGAAAGCGTAACAACTTTACTATTATATTTTATTAGAGTCTGGTAAGGAAGAGATCACACGATACGAAAGATAGGAGCGAATTCTGACTACACCGGATATTGATCCGGTATAGTCAGTGTGCTATTGAGGAGTGTTTTATGTAATTGATGTAAACGAACTTTGTAATATGTAAGTACTATTTGATACAAAGTACTCATGTGCTGTTAAACGAAATTCGCTACTCGTCGAATAATTAGAAATGGTAACTACCTTTTATATAAAAGGGGTAAAGGCAGAAAAAATACAACGGATATAGGATATAAAGTTGTCGGTCATCTCATAAGTTCTACAAATTTACTCCCTCCTTTACTCCTTAAAATTTCACAAAAGTCTGCAAATCGAAGTCTAGTTCTTTAGTTCGTTCTGTGTCGGCGTTAAGACTTATTCTGATAATGGACAAGTTTTGTAATAACTTCATTAGTAAATCAAACTCACCGTCTTTAGTAACTCCATCGCCGCGTGCGCCGCCCAACAATAACACAACCACAACCAACCTCGATGCCATCTGTAAACAGTAATAAATTCGTTAGATTGATACACAGGTAGAGATGATTTGGTCTACTTTTCTTCGACACTACATTTTTATATACACTCTTTTTATTTGAAAATAAATCAGGAGAAAGTCGGATGTTCGAAATACGTTCAACTATGAATCAAAAAGCTATTGCAAACTTAACTGTAAAAAACAATTAAAAAAGTTTACCATAAAATATCACAGGCTTCAGTACTCTCTCTGTCCAGTGCCGCAGTCCTCTCGGAGCGGGCGTCGGATGAAAGTAACCGTATGAGATCCGCGACATCGTATATAATCCCGCGCGCGCGCCGCTGTCGATCGTGCGTCGTGCCAACATACACAGCCTTTCTAAAACTAATCTAAATTCACTTAAAAACTAACGACGTCAAATATTTTTTCAATAGAAAATCATTAATATAGTGCTTTTAGTATGGCATGGTGCAGATCTGTCTCGACTTTCAAACTCAAGACTCGCGGCTTTAAGCCGGCGTGGGATGTAAATACGAAGAAGCTCATTTGCACAAATTTCTGGTAAATGACGATAGGCTCATCCTTTGTCACATTTGAGTCCAAAGAATCTTGATGAAAAGTCGATATTTTTATTAATTTTAATACTGCGCAACCAAAGACGGAAAATAATTAAATCAGTTCATACACTTTAAATGTAACTTTATTCTTTGTATAATTGGTAATAAAATACGAATTTCTAGGTTTATTTTTTTACCAATTTAAAACAATCTTATTATTAATATCACTTTCATTTTGAAACATGTACTGCGGCACAACGTGCCGCTGTTTGTCGGACGACTGTTCACGTCGCACAACCACCGGGACAATGTGCCCAGCCGCAGGGAAATCAACTTATTTATTTAAGACACGCCAACAGCATACATAACTTATTATACAATAGAAGAAATGTAACAAAAGTTTTACTATATGTAACAATAAAAGGCGTGTATAAATTACATAAAATAAAATGTACATATTTACAAATTAACCAAATTAAATTAAGCGGATAATGCTAAAGGCTTCTGTACTAATAAAAACAGCTTATTTCGGAATGAATGCAAGCTGTCACTAAATATATCAAGGTATACGTTGTTGATGACATTGAACTCGTTACGAATACGAATTAAGGGACTATTATGGCCAAGGTTAGATTTAGAAAATTTAATATGAAAAATATTTTTTATCGGATATATAGGACTTGTTCGAGGGATAGATATAATAACTTAAAATTCTCTCCTTGTCTTCTATTTCGACCTTCAATTAAATATCAACGTCGACTGACATATCAAACTACTGTTTGATATGTCAGTCGAGAGTGGATCGAAAATCTCAAAAGTTAGTTATACTTAACTAACTTCTGACATTTTCGATCCACTCTCCACCTGTCCCAAACCAAACACGACTTAAGATCCTACGACATAGCGTACACTTTCCTTACAGCACATCTGTTGTTCTAGTATTGCGGATGTTCCTGGGCGTTAATGATGACGTAACATATGGTGAAGCTATATTTATATAGAATCTAGTGGAATTGTAGTCAAGCACTAATTTACTCAATTTCTTTTATTGCAAACGATATAAATATAAAAGATGTCGTACAAAGTTCCATCTACAAATCGTTTTTTATAAATGTCTTGTTCACGTAGCATCTGCGCAGTTTGCTTTTTCTATAAAAAAGGAAAATATCACTGTCGCAGTTACCCTACTGAGTTATCATAGGGAGAAAAGATTTCTTGTTAGATTTTTTATTTAATTAGGACGTTTATTATAAAAAAAAACCTTTATTATATTAAGACAACTGACAGTGTGTGAGAGGAAGAAACGAAATGTCAATACTGCACCGTCATGCCGTGTTTTGTACAGTGTCAAATATTCCGGCTCGCCGGGACTGCGCCCATGCCGTGCCATTATTATGCCCCTTCTAAATAAATAATAAAAACAAGACATTGTAAACATTTTGTAATTTCGCTTGTAAACCCATTACAATAAACAGCACCATTACATCTATCCTTGTAAACTTGACAGACAAACCATAAAATAAATAAGTTATTGAAAACTATCTACAAACAATCTCCCACGTCCAGCTAACATCTAAATCACAGAGTAGTGAAACACATATATTTAAATTTCATAATTTACAGTTCATTTTTAACAACAAGCGATGTTCCCCTCGCTCACATGTGTTACAAGGACAAAGTCCTTGCCATTATCCATAGACTCCCATTCTGTATGTAACTACCAATTCAGTTTGATTCCACATCTATTAAAGATTACGTTACATTCGGTACCGCTGTGTTATATTCTTGTTTCGGTGCTATTTCTATTTTGATGGCACACAAGCTGCTGCCACTCGTGTCTATGTCAATTTTCAACTGGTCAGGTTTGTAGTTGGGCCGATCCAGATTGATAACTTCCATCTCCTCTTGTCTCACTAGCTGCACTCCGGACAGGTCTTGTAACTTCATCAATTTTTTTAACAACTTCTTATTTGTAATTATGTCATCTGGCTCCTCTTCTTTTTCAATAAATTTCTTTGTGAGACCTTTTATAGCATTTAAATCTTTCACCATTTGCTTTTCATTGGCGATTTTTTCTTCTATAATCTGAATATTGCTTTTTTCATGGAAACCATCATATTGTTTACTTTTGTTGGAACTATTTTCTGGGTCATAACTAATTCTATCGACATCTGACCAACTTCTGAGAGAAGTACTCGTCGATGTGGACCCTTGGCTCATCTCAAAGCCTATTTCATTTTCTTCTTTGATAATTTTGAAATCTTCATAGCCAAATGGAAACTCGCATTTGATATTTTCACACATCCAAATCTTTTCATCCATGGCCAAATAAAAAAATCTAACACGACTTCCACACAAAGGACATACCTGCAACACATAACAGCTGTTTAAAATTATGTTTGTGTTTTAAAATTAATAATTAACATTATGAGTAGTTTAAAGTTAGTACAATTAAAGTACAATCCAACTATTTACTATTAACTATTTTGGTCCATTTTTAATAATCCATAATACCCCAATTTGAGGCCTTATGTTGATCCTTTTGCCCTTCCTGCTGTTTTCTAATAAGGACAGAGGAAGGGATCAATGGAAATAGGAATTATCCTTTTTCTATTGATCCCTTCCTCAGTCTTTCAAAGGCAACACATCTGCAACTCTTTTAGTTGTTGTAGATGTCCATATCGGTCACCATGAAGTGTTCTGCTTACTTGTTTGCCAACTTATAGTATAGAAAAGAAGTTTAATGTAATCGCAACTAGAACTTACTAAATAAAATTAATTGATTAATTAAATAAATAAATAAATTGTCTATTTAATCCGTAAAGTATGCAACACAACATACATTCAACACAAGTAAACTAGGAAAAAAGTATGATTGTAAAAAAATGGAAACATATATTTCAATTTTAAGTGTTGCAATGCTGAATGGACAAAGTCCTTGCTCAGCTGCGTGCTGGCCAACCGTGAAGACAGCAACCGACTAAGAGATCTCCTATTACTATTACCTCACTTGTATTTGAATGCTAAGGTGCACATCTTTTTGCTATAAATACTGACAAACCTTATTGCAGCATAATGAAGTTATTCTTACCTCATAATTTTCCTCATTCTTTGCAGCATTATCAAACATCATGTTAACTGGAAAAAAAAAACATTTATATAAAACATTCATTACAATAATTATAAGAAATCCTATAAGCATCATAAAAATTTGAATAGTTATTACCTATTGTGTCCATCTGAATTGAGGAGGCTTATTTTGACAGATCTTAGAATCAAATATTACTTTTTAGACACTTTCTTGAGACTGTATATAGGACATTTGTCAAGAAATCTAGAATTGATATGATGATCCGGGTACTGGACTACAGGAAATTACTGGTGTCTCAGCTATGTTATAGTACTGATTTACCTATCAGCAAGTACTGACTATGCCCTGTATAAGCCTTTTCAGTCTTCCTCGAATCATTTTAGTATTGTACTGAGTCTTACACAAACTCCTTAATCAATAGGATTCTGAGTATTCAATTCATATTTAATATGATAAATCAAATAAAAGCCTTTATGGCAAAAATCCCTCTTTTATTCTTCCACCTTCTTGTCTTCTCAGCCTCTCGTTCTTATTATATTTAAACTGATAAGCCAGGTTTTTTCCTCACTTCTTCCTCTGGTCTTCTCTAGATAGCAAAACACCTGCAACACTACAGATGAAAGTGATAATTTAATGTCAGATGACTTAATTCCTCACTTGCTATCTTATCTATGACAATAAGTTAAATATCATAACAGTTTCATAAACAAAGTAAAATTAATAGAAAAATAGTAACATATGCAGGTAGTATGAGAAAAACATATAACAGATCACTAGCTGTATTTATGTCTTAAATAAAATAATGGTTGCACCACAATTATGTCACTAATAAAATGTCAATGGGTATAAATGTGACATGGCTTTATAGACAGGATAACCACCAGTGTTGGATGAAATATGGGCAAGCACATATAAATTATGCAATAGTTCACAAATTCACCAGATTTCAGTCACTGCGGGGGGCTGGCTCATAAATACAACTATCCTAGCTGCACAACTGTTACACCAATCTAGGTGTTTATATGGGGGAGTGGATATCACAATCTTATAATCAGTTCAAAATAAACGAAAAGACGCTTTTTCTTCTCCCATAAAATAGATAAAACTCACCCATGCCTATAAACAAATGTGCGCTGCTCAATATCAGTCTCGGGCAGGAATCGAACCCAGCATCCGTGACTAAGAAGGCAGATAATTTGACTATTAAGCCACATGGACGTCGACTTAATGATGTCTTCTTTTAGCGCCATCACCTATCGAAGGTTGGCAATCAGTATGTTTGCATACAATTCTTAGACTATTCACTAGAAACAAAGCGATACAAAACAGATCATAATCTGCCTACATAGACCTTCGAAAGAAAATATTGTTTGATTACCAAGTAGTAAACAATATTAAATAAATTTTACCTTTTTAATCGATTTACAATTTATAGTTGTAAAGGACAAATTTAAAAACACAAGCAAATTCAGATGGTCTGCGTAATAATATGTGATATGAATGATGTGTTAGAGAAGTTTTTAAATCTCGAATGAAATGCTGTCTATTTTTTCATTCAATTGTTTTGAGTTCCAGGTTATGTATAAAACAAATAAGGTTTAAAGAGTAATCTCAATATTTCATAATAAATTAAAAAAATTATTATTAATAAGCCATATTAACTCAAATACTTCACCTTTTTTATAACGCCGTATTTAAAAACAATGTGTGTTTTTCCCAATGACAATAAAATTATAACTCTAGAATTGTTTTTTTCCATTTTCATTTACACATGGCAAAGAGCAAGCAAAGAGTATGACAAATTACATTTTAAAATAAATGCATTGGTATGATTTTTGAGCTCTGATTTGCCTCGTTACATTTACTCTTAGTACGCATAAAATGTTTTCGTGATACACTTTATAAAAATGATTAATGGTATGTATTATAATATTATATTTTACGCAACAAATCAATTTTATAACGTTGTGTTATAATAACAAATAAGAACTAAAGTCATCACCTAAACAACCATTTGGTAAAGTTAGGTCAATAACTTTCTTTCAGTATTTTTTGTGTGTATTGTATGTTTTATTAAGGGGGTAAGGAAAGGGTACAGGCATATTTTATATACTTTATATTATTTTATATACTCTTTGGGTACAGGGGTAAAGCAAAGTATAAATATAATTTTATATACTTTATATTATAATATAATTTTATATATAATTTTATATACTTTATATTATTTTATATACTCTTTGGGTACAGGGGTAAAGCAAAGTATAAATATTTTCCTGGCAACTTTACGTCACAAAAAATTCTAGAAATCTACCCAATCCTACCCACTCAATTACACTTACCTATATTTATTATTCTTATCACATTGACTTATGCTGAGAACATATACCTACTGCTTATTGCCATTACATTATTGCGCAGAACGTTGTAGCTGAAGTCACACTTACATGTTTTTTGCGTAAATTATAAAAAATAATAACCTTGCTACATTAGTGGATTGATTAAATTCTTGTTAATTCTTGTATCCAAAATGCCGGCAAAAGCGGTATGCGTTTTAAATGGAGACGTTAGCGGCACGGTTTTCTTCAGTCAAGAGGTACGACTACATTTTTCTTATTTTTATAATGGTACTAATCAACAAAAGACTTTGAAAAGAACACCATTGAACAGGTGACCGGATTTATAATATATAATATTTATTCCTAAAAAAACTGTCGTTTTTAATTACTTGTCAATACCTATAATATTCTAGGTAGAACTGCATACAAATAGTTAACCGACAGTTTACGTATAGAACGTACTTATGATTTAACCTAGTTTAAAAATACTTTTAATGTATTGTATAACACTTGCATACATTATATCTGTAGTGTAATACCTATTGATAATGCAGTTTAATTATCTATAATAAAATTCAAATGCCTGCGCGTCTACTCCAAAATAGGGAATCAGCTCAAAACACTAAGATTCCTAACTTTTTTCTTTACTGATGATGTGATCAGGTTGTCATGAAAATACTACATAGTCTTTCTAAGTGGTATTCTCCAGTTTATTGATCCAGATCTTAATATAAGTAGACATCAACTATAAAAGTCAAATTTAAGAAAAAATGGGCTGCAAATATAGGTTTGGTGGTCTCTACTTCATGACACATCCTCTTAGTTCTGCTTATTAAAAATAGGTAACATAGATAATAAAAGAAGTAGTCATCGAGAAATAAATAATATTTTTGTTGTTGAAGATAGTAAGATAAATGAATATTTCTTTAAATAGTTATGTTACAAAGTTAATTTGACTACTTATGTAGCAAGATAGGGTAAAAGTAAACATTTTAACATCCTAACATGAGAAATACAAATTCTAGACTGTTCCATGTGGGGGAAGTGTTTAAACTGTAAGCATATTATTTTCAGTAATGTTGTTCATTTACATATATCATTTCCATTTTCTAGAATGACAAGGCTCCAGTAGTTGTGACAGGGGAAGTGTCAGGATTGTCAAAGGTCAGTATAATTAAATATTAAATGTACTATTATAACTATCAGGCGGTGTATATCTGTTGTGTGAACAGGTCAGTAAGTGATTACTCGAAATCAAGTGATTATCATCAACTGTCAAGTATCAACATAATATTATAATGTTTTCCATTACTAAGTATGCTAGGTGCACTCAAGCTGATATTTGGCCATATTTTAGAAAAAGCACCACCATCATTAACTTGTAATATTGTAGAAATAGGTTAGTTTGGTTGGTGAAAAAAGTTCTAGCAATTTCTTTAAAAGTTTATTGGAACAAAATCGTGATTTGATTTAAAAAAAAAAGTTATGTTACTATCAGCATGATTCAGTCATTATTATAACCTTAACAGTCCAATGGTTAAGTCATGTATGAAAACAACATCGAACCGAATAGTGCTGTGTAATGTAATCGTAACTTTACAAAATCGATTAATTATCTAACAAGGTCACGTGACCCGGAATGACGCGCGATACAAACGGCGCGACCAAAGATATAGTAAAACATATTTAATGCACAGTAATTTCTATCTTTGTCCATGCCAACTGGTCTTTAAGATATTATTTATAGGTTAAAATTTCATTTAGTCATACTTCAATGCTTCAACTATGACTAGAGCTAGACTATCCAACGTCTATCGCATTTATAATATAATATATTTTCCCGTTAGTGTTTTCTCGAATCCCTAAGACCTCTGCTTCATTACAACGCCATGGCAACGTTGCTGGCTACGTTTCCCAACAGTTAATACCTAAATGTAGCATATGTTTAGTCCATCTCAACCTAAACCCCAAACAATGTAAATCGCATATTACAGCTAAAATTCTTTAATTCCAAGATATTTAGGAAACCAACTTTTTCAACATAAGCTATCCATATTATCCAATTTATCTACAATACTAGTTTGTTACAATATTTCTGACGAAATAATAAAAGTCGGTAACAGGCGCTATGTTATGGTAAGTGCAGTTTGTGTACAAAGTTGAACTCACTGTGCCACGGTTTGTTGACGTCGTCAATTTGGAAGCGCGGCCATGAGTTAAGAGTAACCAAGTTTGAATACTGGTTACTCTGACTCGTTGCCTGGCAAAGTTTTGAATGAAACACAAAAACAGTGAGCAGCGTCTGCTCGCTCTTTTATGTTTCTATGGATATTGATTGAATTTTTTGTGTATGTTCAAGGGCAAACACGGCTTCCACGTGCACGAATTCGGTGACAATACAAACGGGTGTACATCCGCCGGCGCCCACTTCAACCCCAACAAGCAGGAGCACGGCGCGCCCACCTCCAGCGTGCGCCACGTCGGCGACCTCGGCAACATCGAGTCCAGTACCGACGGCGGTGTCACCAAAGTACGTACCTCACTTCACACTATGAAGATCACCTTCGTGTTCTTCAATGCGGCTGATGGTTAAGGATACGAGCTGCGAGACAAACACAAAATGGTCGTGCGATCAATCCGCCTTTGACTATCGTGAACCATAAATCTATATCATCACACAAGCTTACTTAAAGTAAGAAGAATTTTACAATCTGCTAATAGTTTTTAATAATTTAATTTTCTTTTTGCAGGTGTGCATCCAAGACTCCCAGATCTCCCTGGCGGGTCCGAACAGCATCATCGGGCGCACGCTGGTGGTGCACGCCGACCCCGACGACCTCGGCATTGGGGGTCACGAGCTCAGCAAGACGACAGGCAACGCCGGAGCGCGCATCGCGTGCGGCGTCATCGGCCTCGCCAAGTCTTAAACTGCGTGAATCACTACTTAGGCCGCTTGGAATATTCTGGTCCAAATATAAGTAATAGAATTTAGCAAAGAAATTATTGCAATTCATAACTATGTATACTCTGCTAACTACCAGCTTTAATATTTGGACCACACTTTCTCTATCATATAACCTATTATTATTTTAGGTAACCTGTTATTATAAATAGATATTCTCGTAGGTTATCCATTTCATGCTAGAATAGATTTGTGCATTCCTTAAAAGCCTGCCTTTGTTAAGAACTAGTATTTTGTGGTATCCTTCTCTGGGGTGTCGGGGACATTGGCATTCAAAATGTATGCTTGTTTTGTTTTTAATAATAAATATTTATAACAAGGATTGATTGTTTCTTTTAATACTTATATTTCAAAAAACCCTTAAGAAGTTTTAATAAGGTTCTAATATTTCAATAGAATTTAAATACTAATTTTTCAAAATTAGGACATTCCAATACGACTTGGAGCATTTATGCTCTTCAAAACAAATTATTCCCTAACCTTTTAATACCTTGCCTGCGTGAACATTAACAAAAATGTTTATTTGAAAACAATATTCATTATTCTTCAAAAGGTTGTAATCCCACAAATGCACTGGCAAGCAAGTTTAGAAGTGGAGCAGAAGAAATCAAGAAGGACAAACAGGCAGTCTTAATATCCAAATAGAACTTTTGGCAGAAGCGGCTATTAACAGCATTCTACTATAATATAGGATCTATTCTATGTAAGAGGAAGGCAGGTAAGAAAAGGATAAGGTTATTGGGAAATGACTATGCTCCGAGCAACATATAGAGATAAAGAAACATTCACATGACAAAATATTCAAGAATAAGAATCAATAGCATGAAATATGGCCTGTTATAAAGCTCAACATGATTTATATAAAAATGCGTGTTTGTCTTGTGACCCTAAACCATTGATCAGATTGTGAAGAAAATGTGATAAGTTTATCTGGATGGAGAGAATGCCTGCCAGGGTTACTGATTTAAAAATCTATAAATTAAATAGTTTTTGTTTTCAATAAAACATTTTGCACAATTCTTATATATTTCTACACATTGAAAGGGACTAATGAACAGCAATGAAATACTTTTTTTACCATGACATTGCATTGGTGGCTTTGCTACATGTGTGGGACATAAGTAGGAAGTAATCAAAATGTAGTAATTGTTTATGTATATTTTAATTGACCAATTGAATAAGTTATGTGACCCTCTTGAGTGAAAAATATGTTATCCGAAGTATTGTGTGGTAGGAACATTCTTGGAGTGCTGTAGTTCCATCTCCACAGACTGTCTTCACTTTGTATGCTGAGACAAGCCCAGTAGTTACTCATGGATCGGCTTGAAACATACTCAGATAACTTATTACACAATTCTATGATAATTGTAGATGTTAAAAATCCTTTAACAACAAGTACAGATATTCTACTTGTTTCCAATGGATTGGTACATTCTGGTTCAGAGTAGGTGCTGATATATGATTCATCCGGTTTCAAATTTGCATTGTGGCTCAACATGCCAATCCATTCAACTATTTCCTCTATTTCTACATCTTCTAGAGATGGTACTTGGGTTATTTGCGGTGATAGCTTCTTCATTTTAAGAGAACAAACTGTTACATCTATATTTTTTTCATGGAAATATCTTGCCACAGTTGATGGACAAATATCCTCAGAATTGGGTTCCCAATATATGTGAAAATCAAAAGTACCCAATTTTCTTAAGCCTTGTTTCACTTTATCAATATTCTTGATATTTTTTAATTCAATACTTACTTCGTAATAGTTGTGAGGGCGCTTCGTACCTTCTAGACCGAGGGTTTGGTAAGTGAATTCTGAAACATGTAGCGTGAGTATTCCATCTGGCGTAATGGCGGCGCAGTTTTTAACTATGCAGTTTCTGTCAGCAGACAAGCAATACAAATTTCCATTTTTAACAAAACTTTCAATGAAAACATTATCCACAAATTCGGTGAGCGGCAATCCGCTTAACTTGTAAGAATCACTGTCTTCAGAAATTATTTCCTCCAGAGAACTTGGAACTTTGATCTCGTCTGGGCAAGTAATAATGAGACTTTTATAAAAATTGTTTATTTTTATAGTTTCGATAACGGCGTCAGTAGTTTGGTTTATTTTGTGACAAGTAATTACTTTTGGCGAAGGAAAATTACTTATTTCTGGACAGAGCATATTTAAGACTGTGGCAAATGTTTTAACGAATTTGTTAAAAACATATGAAAATAGAATATTGTAGACAAAGATACAAATATAAAATAAGCATTAAAAATATACCAAAACTCTTATCTTAGAAACATTAAAATTCACATTCCAATACGAACAAGCAGTAGAACAACTACAATATCAATAATATCAATCACAAGAAATGTCAATTTTACCTACTACCACCTACTACTAAAATATTTGTCTATGGCCAATATCATCGACAATGATAATCTGATTGAAGAAAAAAAAAGTAAAATCAACGTGATTTTTAAATTATAATTTAAAATGTAATCTCTTCATATAATTATTTTTAAATTAATTGATGTTTAAGTTTGTATTAATAAATAATTAAAATAAAATAAGTAATTGTTGATTTTTTTATTTGCCGTGCTTTTTAAGTTTCAATTTTCGTTAGCTCCACTAAAGATTTTATATAAATATCAACTAAATGATAGTTCAATAGTTCTGGAGGATTTGACGTACAACTTTAACTCGTATACTGCATATTGTTGGCATTGTCTTAAAGCGCTATGACGTCATTGGATTTAGATTTGATGTTAATATGGGTCTTTTTTAAATGTTCTATCTACATGTCTAAAAGGGTTTTAATGAAAACAGAAGTATTTTTATATCTATATTTAAAAAGTGGCTGCACAACTGCCAGCCGTATTTTACTTAACCTACCATCACAAATCGCTTTACAGACTATTTACAATAACCTAAACGTAGAATCTTCAAGGGATGTAGAGCTGGTCGGCGGGCACCGCTTTGTAGAGAGCTTCGACTTCCTTAAAGACGGAGGCGATGATGGTGTGCACGATCGGCGGCGCTATCTCTTGCATCACATCGTTCCAGTTCGAATTGGCAAATTCTATTACTGGGTCGGCTACAAAATAAATAAACATTTATAAATTTAGATGTCACGTCCATTGACCGACACAATTTTTCAAGATACATGAGTTTTCTTTACTTAAGTTTTTATTTATAATATAATCAAAAATATGAATTGAAATTTAAAATTATTTACCTAGGACTTTGTTCCCGTTGAAGAGGTTGTCAAAGCGGAAAGTAACTCCCGTCTTGACCTGGAAGGAGTCGCGCCACTTGACGATCTTCCAGTGCTCCTTGCCTTCGGCGCCCTGCTCTGTCGTCAGATCCGTCACCGTCTTTATGATTATGTCACCTAAAGAAAAAAAAATAACACTTTTTAAAAACCTAATTATAATTTAGAAAAGAATAAAATAAAACCAGGATAGTTTTGTAGATGCGTCACGTTATGGCACATTTCTGTCCACGATTCATCTTATATTATCGTACATGGATAAAAGAAGATACAAGCTTCTTACTGTGCACGTGATCATAAGGAACTACCACATCTTGTAAATATTTTGCGTTTTAAGACTTTTAACTCCTATTTTTATTTTCTTTTACTCATGTAAAAGTCGCCTACTTCTACTTAGTTAGCTGTATTAGTACAGATTACTTACGAATGTCAATCTTGTATCTGCCCTTGCCCTGCACTGGCAGGATAAGCAGCTGGCCGTCGAGCACGTAGTCTCCCTCCAGCGCCATGTTGCAGTGCAGCACCAGCGTCTGCTTGCCCTTGATACGATCGTGTCTGCAAAAGACATACACTTTAGCTAATGTTTGAACAGAAACTCACAGAAACGGAGATGCAAATAGTACATCTATTTTCCGCCGTATGTTTCCTTCTTACTATGTCCATTATTCTATAATAGTTCTTTATATAAACGGTGGTTTCTTTTGTCACTGTTTTATTTAATAAGACTATGATCACATTTTGTATTAATAATCGTGCATAAACTTGTAATAATTCATTTATTGTGCAATCATCTTTTGTGTTGGAGAATGGCAAGGCAATGGCATCTTATGAAGTCTTTATTAAATCATTAGATTATAAACTATAAATAATATATAGTAAAAAATATAATATTAAATGTGTGTCAAGGATGATTCGTCATGGTCCGGTTAAATGTTAATCTTCACAATTTAAGGTTAGCGACTCATTTTTGCATCTAATAAGAATCTCGATAACTCGTTAAAAGACAACTCAAACTATCAAACACATTTAATCTTTTTTCACTTTTAATTACTTGAAAGCTAAAATTTTTATAAAGTGTATTCGCTTATTACATATGTAGATAACATTACTGCATTCTATATCACATTTATATAGCTCAAGTACCGGAACAATTATTTATAATATAATGTGTAATAATTGTTTAATCTTTAACCTTCGGACTAATGAAAGAATAGCAAGTAATCACTTCTAGCGTTTATAAAAGATAAAATTACCTGTAATTTTATTGTCGCCATTGTATGTCGTAAAGAAAAACGTTAACAGATCGAAGACATCAAACGGATTAATTACTGTAATTATATAATCCATTTCTTATTGTATGTGAGAGCCATGGCAACTTACATTCTTGTGCTATGACGGCATGTGTAGGATATAAACCAGAAACGAATACAGCGACTTAGATAAATTATATATTTGGAGACGGTTTTTATTTTTAAATGTATGTGTGAAGATGTATTAAACGTAATATATAACAAGGTTTTTCACTAAAATTATGCCGCCAATTCTTAGCCATCGCAACACTCAGTAATTCCTTGTCATCTAACATGTACATACGAAATATGTTTTAAAAAATACGATGACTTGACAGAACAAAACTCGATGCACAGCTTGTATATATTGATGTGGCCAAATTTGCATGCCAATATTCCTTATGACCTATGCTAATTAAATGATTGATTGACCTTAGTGACGTGTAGCACCTGAA